>CAUYQG010036885.1:0-15023 GCA_963574415.1 Tarsius wallacei | reverse complement strand
ACAAGAAATATCCATCCTAAATACACATGCACCCAACATTGGAGTACCAACTTTCATAAAGCAGCTTCTAGGTAAACTCAAAAAAAGATATTGACTCTAACACTATCATAGCTGAGGACTTTAATACCCCACTCACAACCCTAGAAAGATTATCAGGACAAAAAATCAGCAAGGAGATCTGGAACCTCAATCTGACTCTTCACCAAATGGACTCAATTGATACCTACAGAACACTCTACCCAACGACCACATAACATACATTCTACTCATCACCACATGGAACGTACACTAAGATCGACAACATCCTTGGCCATAAATCAAGCATAAACAAATTTCAAAAGGTTGAAATTTGCCATGCACCTTCTCTGACCACAGTGGAATAAAAATAAATATCAACACCAACAGGGTTCCACCAAAACCCACAAAGACATGGACACTAAACAGCATGATGCTAAGCAACTCCTTGGTCAACACGGAGATCAAAACAGAGATTAAAAGATACCTGGAAACAAATGAAAATGAAGAAATATCTTACCAAAATCTCTGGGATGCCATGAAAGCAGTATTAAGAGGGGAATTCATATTTCTACAAATGTACATGAAAAAAATGGAAGGATCACAAATTAATAGCTTAACAAGTCACCTAAGGAAGATGGAAAAATAAGACTACCAAAACCCTAACTTCAGCAGAAGAATCCAGATCACCAAAATAAAAGCCCATATCCAGGACATAGAAAACAAAAAGATAATACAAAAAATAAATGAAACAAAAAGCTGGTTCTTTGAAAGGATAAACAAGATTGATGATCCCCTAGCTAGACTGACCAAGAAAAAGAGAGAAAAAGCCCAAATAAACACAGTCAGAAATACAAAAAATGAAGTCACATCTAACCCTGAAGAAATACAAAAGATCATCAGGGACTACTATTTACACTTGAATGGAAACAAACTTGAAAACCTAAAGGATATGGAGGACTTTCTGACATCATGCAACCTCCCTAGGTTGAAACAAGAAGAAATTGAGACCCTAAATAGACTGATAACAATAAAGAAAATTGACAGTGTCATAAGAAAACTGCCTACAAAAAAAAAAGCCCTGGACCAGATGGCTTTCTAGCAGAATTCTATAAGACATATAAGAAGAAACTGATACCAATCATATTGAAAATATTCCAGGCGATTGAGAAAGATGGAACCCTCCCCAAATCATTTTATGCAACTAACATCATATTGATGTCATATTCCCTGCTTAGTAAATGGTGCTGGGAAAACTGCCTCACCACATGCAGAATATTCAAACAGGACCCTTATCTATTCCCATACACGAAAATTAACTCTAAATGGACCAGAGACCTAAATATAAATCCTCAAACCATAAGAACCTTAGAAAATGCAGGAGACACTCTTATGGAAGTTGGAACTGGCAACCAATTTGTGAGCAAAACCTGAAATACACAGGCCATAAGAGATAAAATAGACACGTAGGACCTCATTAAACTGACAAACTTCTGCAATGCCAAAGAAACCATCAAGGGAGCAGGGAGACAGCCCTCAGACTGGGAAAAAATATTTTCCAACTCCATTTCTGACAAACGCCCAACATCAAGGATCTACAAGGAGCTTAAACATGCTGAAAAGAAAAAAAAAAAGCCCCATTACAAAGTGAGCAAAAGATATGAATAGACACTTCTCAAAAGAAGACATATGAGCAACCAACAGATACATGAAAAAATGTTCAGTCTCACTAGTCATCAAGAAGATGCAAATTAAAACTACACTGAGATAGCTCCTAACTCCAGTCAGAATGCACATCATTAATAACTCAATAAAATAACAGATGCTGCAGAGGATGTGGTGAAAAGGAAACACTTCTACACTGTTGGTGGGAGTGTAAACTAGTACAGCCTCTGTGGAAATCAGTGTGGTGATTCCTAAAAGCCCTAAAAATTGACATTCCAAATGACCCCACAATCCCCTTATTGGGAATATACCTAGAAGGACTCACATCACTCTATTAAAAAGATACCTACACACGTATGTTTATCGCAGCATTGTTCACAATAGCAAGATCATGGAACCAACCGTGCTGCCTATCAAAAGAGGACTGGATTTTAAAAAATGTGGTACATATAGACAACAGAATATTATGCAGTCATAAAGAATAACAAAATCATGAATTTCACAGCAACCTGGATGGAATTAGAGTTTATAATGCTGAGTGATCTTTCACAGAAACAAAGATCTGAGTATCACATGTTCTCACTCATAAGTGAATCTTGAACAACTACCGTAATACCATTAGAAAAGTATTGACCGTGTCAGGAAACTGGGGTGGGGGGGGAGTTGTGATTAATGGTCGTCGATATCTGCCTGGGGCAGGGGGGACCAACGGCAGCCGACACCTGCCTGGGGAAGCGGGGCAACACCTCATCAACAAGGGTACCTCATAATGAATATTTGTATACCTAACCCTTAACTGTGCCCCACAATTTTAAAATAAATGTCAAAAAGTTGCTATTTTAGTAAAGAAAATTACCACTAAAATACAAAATATTTCCAGTGAAACTTAAAGTACAATCTAACAAAACTTCCTGAGCGCAGCTAAATTAGTAAATAGAAATAAATTTATGACCTTAAATGCATTACGAAAGTAAGTCAATTATACATTAAAATTTAAAAATAGAAGAAAATTTAGCTGAAAGAAAATTGAGGCCTCTATATAAAGATGGGTATAAATTAATAAATTAATAAATGAAAGAAATATTTATAAAGGATCTTAAAACAAATTATTTTTTAAATAAAATGTTGATATCATGAAGAGTTTTGCAAAATGATATAACTCTGATATATGGGTCATTTCCTCAAATTTTTAAGAAAAAATTTGGATATCCCTCATAATACAACTAAGTAAAACAAGTGAGATTAGTCATGTGATTATCTATGTAACTGTTTAGCCAACACATATTTACTTAACCATCATACATTATTCATTGTTAGTTTCTACTATGATTATTTGCAAAATTTTTATTATTTGGTGGCCTTTCATGTTTGTATCAATGCTTTGTTAAGCATTTAATAAAACTCTCATAGGTTTTCAATTTAGATCTGTTCTATAATAGATGCTTAAAGTACCAATCATCTTCACACCAGGTACAAACTGCAGATACCTAGAAAATAAATCGTTTGGCTCTATGGGATAACTATTTTTTTACTTCACTAAATTGCCCAATTCTCTCCTAAGTTGTTGTAGAATTTTGTACTTTTGTGTAGAATAATTTTGCATGAAATATATTTAAAAACATTAAATTTCAAATATAGAATGGTATTTTGATAAATAAAGACCAAAAAGTAAAATACAATTCTATGACTTTTTAGTGTTTTATAACGCTATAACCTGCCAATAGGTGTCCAGATTCTGCTTTAATCTATAGCTAACCTTTGAAATTATCTCAGAGATTTTAGACTTCTAGTGGCCTAATCATGGAGGCAAGAATCATACATACATAGGTTTTCCCTCCTTTATGTCAAGCAAAATTTTAGTACTTCATGTACTGAATATGTCAGAATAAGCTAGATTAGACTGCACAAAGCAAAATCTCTGAAGTGTCTGGAGCATACTACAAGAATAATTTCTTTATCTCTCATGCTACATATCTGTTGCTGATCAAAAGAGAGATTCTTTTCAGTATATCAAGGACCCAAGTGGCCACAATTTCAAATATTGCCAATTTTTATGCTGGAAAGATAGCTTTAGAGTCTCAGAGCTCAACAGTTACAACAAATCAGATGAACCACCTAATCACAAAAGAGCCAAAAAGTTGTTCTACCTTGTGTCCAGACGGGGAAAGAACCAGAAATATTTGGTTAATAGCTCTGTTGACCACCATGAGTAAGACTCACCCCCAAATAGAATTCAGTTGAAGATTTAGCACCTGTTTTAATATTAGGTCTGGATGTAACTTCTTGTGGATTAAAGAAATAGTGATTTTAAAACTACTAATCTGCTTTGTACTTATTCAGCACACACACACAAAATCTGTATTCATTATCTATTACTGAGTGACAAATTACCTGACAACATTTATGTCTACTGTTTATCTGAATCAGGAATCTGGGTATGAGATAGGTGGGTTCTCTGGCTTAGTCTTACAAGTCAGAAAAGTGGTAAACAAGACATTGATAATTTCAAGTTTGATGAAGGCAAGATTATCATTCAAGGCTACCCAGGGGTTGCTGGAAAGATTCCTTTCTTTGGGGTCATTGAACTGAGTGTCTTGTTTCTTCTCAAGGTGTTGACCTCCATTTGTTCTTACCATGCAAGTCTTCCCTTGCAGTGGCTATTAGTATAGCATCTGGGTTCATCAGACTCAACAAGCGAGAGAGAAAAAGAAAGAGGGAAAGCAAGATGGAAGGATTCCTTCTCTATAATTTAATATTGAAAGTGAAACCAAAACATTTTTGCCACTTGCTATTTGTTAGAAGAAAATCATCAGGCCCATCCCACACTTAAGAAGAAGAGAGTTTATGAAGCAGGGACATTAGAAGGACACACAACATTCAAAGTCATTTCAAAACCACCTACCACAGTTATGGACAAAAATGGAGATACAGCAGTTTTTGGTTCATAGGAATGAAAAATCTGGCTGGACAGATATTTCAAATGCTTCTTACACTTGAGGTGGAGGAGATTGTTTCTTAATAACAGCCCTCATATTATTTCTGAGATGTGCTTCTCAATCCTTTGCTTTTAGTGAACTTTTGTAATGTCCTATTTCGCATAAGAGTCTTTCTTCTCCATTATTCTACATAACTACATCTGAAGTATTAGAGACTGTTCTGGTTGGAGGCTGAACAAACTTTCTAAACCTCACATCCCCTAGGAAGTTGGGCCAAAAAGCTGTTTTTGTCTTGGTCAAATACATTTTTTAGCACAGTCTCATGGTTTTTTTCACAGTACAATTTTCCAAAATACATAATAGGAGTCACACGTCTTATTCTAGTCTTTTTTCCAAAAGCCACAAATACAGTTATTTTCAACTTGATTACAGAGACTCTGAGCCTCCCTTTATCTTTTCCTTCAGATTTTTTGTCTAACTAAAAGGATTGGGGAGCAAAATTTTAATCTATGTAGAAATTTTAACAGTGAGTGAACTAGTTACACCTTGATTTGACACCTGAACAATGGCTGACATCTCATTTTGTTATTCAAAAATCAGTTTACTGTTACAAATGGGAGATAAGAATAAGGTGTTTTCCTTGCCTCTTCAAACTCTGTGTATTCTCTCTATTCCTTTTAATTACTCTTTCAATTGTGCTTATATTATTATAGTTTCTTACAATATCTTGCCAAATGTAACCAACAGTCCCTAATATATGTTACTAACTTTCTATTTTCCAAGTTCTTCCCCTAAAGCTATGTTGTCCTTAGTGGAAGTGCCTTAGGGCAATAGTTACTGCAGGAGCCAATTTTAAGAGATATTGCCCTGCATAAGAGGTATCCTATATTGGTTCATTTTGTGTTGCTATAAAGGAATACCCAAGGCTGGATGATTTAAAAAGAAAAGAGGTTAATTTGGCTCATGGTTCTGCAGGTTGTAAAAGAAGTAATGCACCAGCATCTGCTGTGTTTCTGATGAGGCTTTAGGAAACTGTTATTCATGGCAGAATGCAAGGGGAGTCTGCGTGTCTCATTGTGAGAGAGGGAGCAAGAAAGGGATGTCAGCCTCTTTTAAACAATCAGTTCTCTAACAAGCTAAGAGCGTGAGAGCTCACTCCCTGCTATGGGAATGGTACCAAGCCATTCTTGAAGGATCCACTCCCATGACCCAAACACCTGCCTCTAGGCCTCACAATCAACTCTGGAGGTCGTATTTCAACATGAGATTTGGTGGGGACAAATATCCAAACCATATCAGATCTCCATCCTTCTAGCATTTGATAATAGTTTCTTCACTATCCACTAACTAGTTCCTAAGCCAATAACATATATTTAAGGTTTATTAATGGTAATATCCACTTCTAGCTATATAGCTATCAATATTTGCAACAGTCTTGTTAGGAGAGAGGTTTACATGACTCAGAGGAGAAGGAGGAAGAGGAAGAGGAGGAGAAGGAAGAGGAGGAGGAGGAGAAGAACAACAACAACAGCAGCAGCGGGGATTTAATTCAATAGAAGCTTATTATTTACCTATTATACATAGTTGACATGACCTGTCAGGAGGCCCCAACTGTTATAGTCACTAACAACACAGGATAACAGAACAGTAAGCATTTTGAATGGTATTAGTTGCTGTGACAGAAGAAAGCATAGCTCTGTAGGGACTTGTACAACCAACTAGATGTTCTAACCTAGAGGTGACACATCATTATACAAGCTGTATAATATCAAGTCATAAAAGATCATGAAGCTCAATCTTATCGTTCTCCTAGAAGGGGACAGGAGCAGACATATCGGATCAACATCATTGATACCTACCAAACATAAATTATCTCTTTGGTTGTCATATAATCCCAGGAAGTAGATAATAGTTCACTGTTTTAGGGATGAAGAAACTAAGCAGAGTAAGGTGACAAAAGCTGCTCAATGTCATGTAGGTAGCATAAAGTGGGGAAAAGAGTGAAGAAAATCCCTCTGCAGAGATTTAATTAATTAATTAATTTTTGGCTGGTACCTGGCAATAGTGAGAGAAAGATGGGAAGAAGGGCCTTGAAGTTTTATTAGATTAAAATCAAAGTAGCAATTATGCTGTTACTACTCACATGTTGCTCGCTAATTCATTACTTTTTCTAAACTCTTCATAGGAATTCTAAGAAATAATCTTAAGCACACGTTTTGACTGTAACTCCACTAACTAGCTCTCAAAATGTTTAATTTATACCTGTGCTTTCTGATTTTTTTCAAAATGAGCTAAAAATGAGTATCAAGTGCTGCTTTCTTTGGAATCACACTCTTGCAAATAATCATCATTTGTACTCTTTAATCGTGAGAAAGAGGTTTTTATGGCTGTGAAGTTAATGTCTTTAGCACAAAATAGTTCTATGGACACTAATTTTTCTTTTTTGATTTTTTCTTTCTAATTTTGTCTTTGATTCCGATATTTAAGAAAATCAGAATGTCTTAAATCAGAAAAATTCTTTTTTATTGTTTTGGAGTCGGAGTCCCACTCCATTGCTCAGGTTGGAGTGCAGTGGCATGCTCACGGCCATCCCAACGTCAACCTGCTGGACTCTGGTGATCCTTCCACCTCAGTCTTCCAAGTAACCAGAACTACAGGTGTGTGCTACCATGCCTGGCTAATTTTTTTGTTTGTTTATTGTAGAGATGAGGTCTCGCCAAGTTGTCCAGGGTTGGTCTCGAACTCTCAGGCTCAGGCAATCCACTTGCCTCGGCTCCCAAAGTGTTGGGATTACAGGCTGAGCCACTGAGTCCACCCCAGGAAGATTCTTAATGCCAAACAAAAATTTTCATAAAATTAGAAAATGGAACTGAAAGATAAAACAAATTAAGATAATAAAACATGATAAACCTTTGTGTAGAAAGCACAGAAATGGCAAATGATAGTAAAATAACATTTATGCAACAAAAATTTAAGGAGGATAGAAAAACAAATGTAAATAAAGCTTAAGCATAACCATTTAAGAAATAAAATATCTGTGAATTACTAATTTACTGCTACATTTACCTAAGTAAATATAACTAACATTATTTGGTAGCTTACAGAAGCTTTAAATTTTCATTTTCCCATGTATTTTTAAAAGAACTTTATTTGTTTGTGAATAAAATGTCATCAAAATTAACGTTCACAGCATTCATAGTTAATTTTCTAGTTGAAATGATGCATTCAAGTGTCCTTGTGCCAAGTTTTTTGAGCTGTTCAATAAATCTGTCATAAAAAAGATAATCTAAAACCTGCAACAGATGCATCGATCTAATCAGCTGCAACAAAATACCCATTTAGTGTCATAAACATTTCAGCATCCCAAAGCATTGGCATTTAGTAGACCAGAAAGCGGATGCACAGAAAACTTTTTTTCTTACTATAGCAAAAGCAGCAACTAAAGAGCATCTTTCAGTATACAGTAGTTATTGTAAACAATGTATAAAATATTTTCTAGTACAGACACAGACATTTCTCAAATAAAATTATAAGATGTGCCCTTCAGATAGGAAGCCAATACTCTATAGCAGTGTTATAAAACATTGCATCAGAGAATTATAGTATTGAAAAGTAACTCTAAATTTAACAGTTTTATGTTAAATAATATATAATTCCTCTTTTAAGGCTGTTACAATGAAAGTATGATTGAAAGAAAATCAGAAAACCAGGGCTCTGTTCATAACTCCAATTTTACTGAGTGTGTAATCTTAAACATAACACTTCAATACTGGCAAAGATAGTATGTTGGCTATTTATTAGACAGAGAATTTAAAATGCTGGTCAAGAGTGTAATGTGGAATTAACAAACAGTACTAGAAAAAATTTTTCTAAAAAATATTAAGTAATGTTATACCTACTTGTGTGTGTGTGTGTGTGTGTGTGTGTGTGTGTGATTTATAATTCTTGTTTTCTTTTTGGCCAGATGGGACAGAAGGATATTGTGGGTGTTTCAAAAAATGCAACTGAATCATGAAATTGAAAAGATAGTCAATTATCTTCTATCAGAATGTAATTTTCAAACAGGTAAAAAACATGATTACTATACAAAAGCAAATGAACATATGTAAAAATTTAATACATCATTAATGAGAGGAGCAGTGATAAGCGGTACCTATGCACATGACTAAAAACATTAGAATAAGATTTCTAGGTTAGAATCAAAATGGTTTATGTTCTATAGGGCAAGCAAAATGCTTATCTTTGCTATTACCTTCTTTATATGCCAGAAATTTATAAGTTAACAAGCACATTTGTATTAAATGGCCCCTATCAAAAAATAAGCCCTAAATTTTAAGAATACTTTCATCTTCCTAGAGCATTAAGTATTATTTGAACAGAAAAAACAATAACGTGTTAATCCAGAGAAATAAAATTCAAGTTAACATCTATCGTTACATTTGTCCTGGAGCACTTGTAAAGCACCTGGGTATTAGCTGACTGCATGTTTGAAAAAGAGCACACAAGACCAGAGACCTGAGCTTGGGGAGATATTGGATTGGAAATCTCTGTATAGATCCTAGATCATCACAAATTGACATTCCAGAATAAAAACAATCTTTCTTTGAAAAAGGAAATTTGGAGTACATGCCCTTATCAACCTTGACTCTGATGAAGTGGAAACATTAAAAGAGTTTCCCTGGAGATTCCTCCAATAAAGCTGTACTTACAAAGATTAAAGTGCAGAATTTATATGGTCGATGTGGTCAAAAATAAATTTGAAAATTAGTTCGATGTTATTGCTACTCTGAGGAGACTGAGAAGCAACCACAAATCTTCTCTGGAGGAAACGATTTTAAACTCAGAACTTTATAGAATTCACATTTCAAAATTCTAAATGAGTTTTTAAATAATCACTACATTAAAAAATTTCATGTAAACAGGAATAAACAATCAATTGACTGCAGAATCAGACAAGCAAAGACTGAAGATAACAGAGTCTACAAAAACATTTTAAAATAAGCTTGTTTGATGTTTATTAGAAAAATAAAAACTGAGAACTAAAACATGAACAAGAGTCTATCAAAATGGCAAAGCAGAATTGAAGGTAAACCAAATATTGTGTCTAGAAATTAAAGACAGATAAGACACAGCTGATAAAAGGAAAAAGTAAACAGAATGACCTGGAGAGTAGATTTCAAGAAAATTACACAGAAAGCAACAAAGAGAGACAAATAATAGGAAAATTTGAGAAGATAGTTAAAAAAATATGAAGGACAAAATTAGAAGTTCTGACCCATAGCCAAAGTTATTTCTCAAGGAGATGCAATATTAAATATTATATAATGGTTGATATTTTCTTGTAATTACTGAAAGACATTGGTTGTCTGAACCAGGAAGATCATGCAAGGAAAACAGAAAGATATTCATTCACACCTAGACACATGTTAATAAATTAGAGGGCCACCAAAATTATGGACGGTCTAAGCAGCCAGCAACACATTTGTAGCCACTAGGATATAGCTGGAGGTCCTCATTCTGAGTGAATTATCATAGAATAGAAAACTGAATACTGCATGTTCTCACTCATAAGTGGATACTACTAAATGCTGGTCATCCACGAGCACAAGGATAGCAACAACAGACACTGAGCACTGCTACAAAAAAGGGAAGGAGGAGCAGGGCATGGAGGCTCATGCCGTGATTCCAGAAATTTAGAGAGGCTGAGCCTGGAGGATAGCTTGAACCCAGGAGTTCGAGACTAGCCAAGACAACATAGCAAGACATCATCTCTAAAATAGATGATAGATAGATAGATGATAGATAGATAGATAGATAGATAGATAGATAGATAGAGCATTTTAAAACAAGGTGGGAAGGAAGGGAATAAGGAACGCACAACTACCCACTGGATACCACGCTCACCCATGGGCAGGGGGTTCATCAGAAGCCCAAACTGCAACATCACACAAAATACCTATATAACAAATCCTCACACATATCCCATGATTCTAAAATACATTTTTAAAAATTTGCGGAAATTCCTAAAAGGGGGAGAGAGGATCTTATCATATCACCAGGTTGATCTCTGACTTCTGGGATCAAAAGTTCTTCCTGCTTCAACCTCCTGAGTGGCTGGGACTACAGCCATGCACCATCACTCTTGATGGATATACTTAAAATCATCTCTAGATTATTTATAATACCTAATACTATGTAAATGCTAAGTTAATATTTGATAAACTGTAAAAGAAGCCAGAGACATATGTCAATTTTTCCACACATGAATTAAAAATGAGACCTACAGTTGACTTAACAACAGGTTTAGAAGGTGAAGTATAGTAAAATTTATTTTGAAAATGTTACAGAAAAATACCTGTCAACAACCTAAATTTCTATAACAGCACATTTTTATTCTATGAAAATGATCAAGTCACATAGGTAAAGAACAAATTTTGCTACAAATTGATTTCAGTACAGAAACTTGTATCGTGCATATGTGGAAAACAGACACAGTCAGAAAAGAAAAAATAATTATAACATAAGCAGAATATTTGTTTTTGAAGTGTTAATAAGCATGCTGGTAAATTTAAATAAGCATGGACTATATAAAAAAGAATCACATGTCTTATTTGTGGAGCAAACAAATAAAGATAGAATTAAATATTGAGTAGCTAACATATAAACTTGGAGGAAGTATTTGAGGAAAAGTGTTTTAAGGTTCTTTTTTTGTTTTGGTAGAGGGTAGAGATATTAATGAGTTTTAGAGTTTAATTTAAAACATACACATTAAAATATCAAGTATAAATGATGGGGAAAAATCAAATTATCCAACCAATGAAGAAAAAACATAGAATGAACAAAAGATTTATTCAAAAAAGTCAAGAAAGGGTGGACGGTGGAGGGGACACAGAGCCACCAGGACAAACAACATAAAACTCATGGAGAGTGGCACATGAATGTCACAGGTTTTAGCAACCTCTACAAATCATTTTCCTGAATACACAATATCTTTTATTATTATTATTGAGTTGAAGTCTCACTCTGTCACCAAGGCTGGAGTGTGGTGGCACACTCACGGCCACCCCAGTGTCGACTTGCTGTGCTTCGGTGATCCTTCCACCTCAGCCTTCCAAGTATCTGGAACTCCAGGTGTGCACTACCGTGTCCAGCTAATTTTTTATTTATTGTAGAGACGAGGTCTTGCCAAGTTGCCCGGGCTGGTTTTGAACCCGTGGGCTCAAACAATCCACTCACCTGCCTCCCAAAGTTCTGGGATTATAGGCTGAGCCACACAATATCTTTAAGGACCATTCTCTCATACCTTGTTTTTAAATCCTTCAATAAAATATTGTACCTTCTCTTTACATTCAAACTGGGGAATTATATAGTATTTTAAAGGTTTCTAAGCTTTCTTGACTCACAGTGCCCTTAGTGTCTCAGTAATTTTTTTTTCACAGTGCCCCTAGCTCAGAAGAAATACCTAAATTGTTTATCATGGAAATGATCGATCCACATGTTTAATGGAAAGGCTTCACAGGGAAGAAATTAAGGAAGTCCCAAAGAGATACTTCTCAAGATTTACAGAGTTTCTGGGGTGACTTGTAGATTTCCAAAATGAATTTGTCCCTGTATTGCCCCAATGGATACACATTTTTTTTTTTTTTTTTTGAGTTGGAGTCTCACTCTGTTGCCCGACTGGAGTGCAGTGGCCGCTCCCGGCCACCGCAGCCTCGACCTGCTGGGCTCCGGCGATCCTTCCGCCTCAGCCTTCCAAGTAGCTGGACCTCCAGGCGCGCGCTACCATGCCCGGCTAATTTTTTTATTTATTGTAGAGATGAGGTCTCACCAAGTTGCCCAGGCGGGTCTCGAACCCGCGGGCTCAGGCAATCCACTCACCTCAGCCTCCCAAGGCGCGGGATTACAGGCTGAGCCACCGAGCCCGGCTGAATTATTAAATTGTAATCTCCAGGGCAATTGCTAATGAAATAACCAAAAAATATATTGTAAAATTGTTAAAAGAGAATTCATATGGAAGGATGGCAGTAAGGGAAGACTAGAAAAACAAAATTATTATAAGACAGATGGTAAATGAACTTTTATAAGGACACTAATAACATTTTAAAAGACTCCTCCCTCATGACCTAATCGCCTCTCAAAGGTCCCATTTTCTGACACTATCACCTTGAGGTATAGAATTTTAACATGTGAATTTTGGGGGTACATAAACATTCACACCATAGCACGTACCTAATGATAAAGTCACAAAATGTAGGGGGGGGAAACTAATACATGTGAATAAAAAATAGAAAGTTACCAAAAATGTTTAGAAACCTCAAAAATGGAAAGAAAAGCTGAACAGAAGATCAGCAAGAAAATGTAACAATTGAACAACACAAACAAAGTAGACTTAACAGACATATTAAAAATGCTATTCAACAGCAAGATAATACACATTCTTCTCAAGAGTACATGGGATATTGTCCAGAGAAGTTTATCTGTTGGGATACAAAATAAATCTCAATCAATTTAAAAAGATAAAGTCTTGCATAATAACATTTCTGACCACATAAAGTGAACTTAGAAATAAATAACAAAAGACAATATAGAAAATTCACAAATATGTAGAAATTATACAACACACTTTTAAATTTACAATGGGTCAAAGAAGAAATTATAAGGAATATTAGTAAATACTTTGAAATGAACAAAAACAAAACATAGCATACTGAAATTTATGGAATGTGTTAAAACAGTACTCAGGAAAATTTATACCTATAAATTCTTATGTTAAAAAGGAATAAAGATCTCAAGTTAATAACCTAAGTTTCCACTTTAAGAATATAAAATAAATAAATGCAAAGGCAATCCAAGGAAGAAAATAAAAATAAAAAAAATTAGAGAAGTGATACATAAAATTGAGAATAAAAAAAATAGAAATACTCAATGAACTCAAAAGTCAGCTCTTTGAAAGGATTAAAAAATGACAAACATTTGTTGAGAATTATAAAAGAAAAAAGATAAAATCAATTTACTACCATCAAGAATTAAAATGAAGACATTACTACCAACCTCACATAAATAAAATGATTATAAGAGAATACTATAAGCCAGTGCATACCACCAAATTAGATAACCTAAATAAAATGAAAAAAAAGTAAGAACCAACTCAATAGTAAATAGAAAATCTGAATAGACTTATACAAAGTCAATGCACTGAATTAATAATTCAAAAAACCACCACTATAACCACCACCACCACCAACAGAAAGCCCAGGACCCAAGGGTTTCACTGGTAAATTCCACCAAACGTTTAAAGAATTCAAATAAATTCTTCTCAAACTCTAAAGAGGAGGTAAAAACTTCAGACTCATAGTGTGAGGTCACTATAATCTAATGTAAAAGTCAGAAAAAGGATTTCTGGCAAGATGATGATGGGACAGGTTGGACTGTGAGAGTCTCCACAGAAGCAAGTTTCTATAATGACTCTCTGCGTGAGTGGGTGTATGCTGGTGGGGGAGTGATAGTCCATCTGAGGGGAGACTCTGGTTCATGCACGGGGCTCTCCTCTGGAGGTGACTGCAACCTCCACTGCCCTGAGATTGGAGCCTCTGGTGTGTGGGATCATCTGCTGTTCTCAGGGATTTCCTGAGAAAAGGCTGTGGAATACAGCTTATCCAACCACTTGGCACCCAGCCCATGTCATCACCTGTGACAGCAGAGTGGCAATAGCACTGGTTCTGTGGAGAGAGCAGGTTGGGGAAAACTGGACAGGAGCCCCACCACTGGTGAGGAAGCACCAACTGGAGCCATTTTTTCTGTCCTGGGACCAGGCAGAGAGCAGCATTGCCCTGCCCAGCTCCACTCAGCCTCCAAACTAGGACCTAAAGATTATCTCATCAAACTCAGAGAGACAGACGTCCCTCCCCCACGCTGGAACAGGCACAGACATGTCAGATCTAAGAGGGAAACTTGATAACAGCTGCAACAAACTGGGTAAGTCCAGATCTGATCTACCCTCCTCCCACAGTAGTCCATGGGGCATCTGACACATGCTGAGAGCAGCCCTATTAGCCTGCCCTGAGAGCGGAGAGGAGGGGCCCTCCTTTCCACTCTCAGGGCAGGCAACCACAGCTGAAAGGAAATTGAAGTTACAGGCACAACCTCAGAGAGAGTTGTTGTTTTTTTTCCTTGGGGGGGGGGGTGTTGTTATTTGTTTGACTTGTTTGTTTTTTTAGCTTTTTCTTTTTCTTTTCTTTTCCTCTTCTTTCTTTCTGTTTTGGATTATATTATCATGCTTGATTTGTTTCTGTTATTTTATTGGTTTTTTTTTTAGACTTCCTATTTGTGTATGGGTATTTTTGAGGAACAATACAACAAGCGTTTTTCTTTTTTTTGTTTTTGTTCTTTTTTGTCAGTTTGCATGTT
>CAUYQG010036882.1:0-47982 GCA_963574415.1 Tarsius wallacei | reverse complement strand
AAAAAAACCCCAGTAGGAATAGAATCAAGTCATTAAACTAACAGAACCAATCAAGCACACTCTGAGACTTTTCGTTTAAGTCCAATGTCCTTTCAGCTCTGATTTCTAGCTGTCTTCTGAGGCTGGTGAGTTTGTTTACAGGTACAGCCAGTTGCCCCTGGATTGCCGTGAAGGGCAGTTCGGGTCTGCAGTCAGTTCACTAGCCAAATCTGGCCTGTGTGTTTTTTTGTTGTTGCCCGATTCGGTGTTGTTACCTTGAGTCGCCAGCATGTGGTGCTATCTCACTGCTCCGGATTGTTGCCCTTTATGGTCTTTTGTCTCAGCTGCTCCGCTCCAGATGGGGAGCGAGCCAAGCGAGAGTCAGCCCGCAAAACCAAAGAAAAACTGGAGATAGGATCCTGCCTCAGGCCCACGGCCTGGCTGGATGTCACGGTGGCAGTGGAATCAGCAGCGCTCTCAGCAGATCCCGCCTGGAGAAGCTTCAGAGTCTGAAGTCGTGGATCACCTCAGGCATGGGAGGGGCAATTTGCAATGGCCGCTACTGAGGCGGCAGCTGCGGCGATAGCTGCTCTGTCCGCAGCTTCAGGCTGTCCAGACCGGCGTGATGTCTCAGCGGTAGTGACGGCCGAGTTCCGCGTGAACAGCGGGCTGCCAACGATGGGATCCACAGCCCCCAGAGAGACAGCCAGAGGCCCTCCGTGTTCTCACCTGCGGAGCATCTCACAGACCAGGCTGTCCCGCCACCATCTTCTCCCGTCTCCTTGAAAATATTTAATTTTAATGCAGTTCAATTTTTCTATTTTTTTGCTTTTCTTGTTGCCTGTGCTCAATCCCATCCTCACCCACACAGTCTTCTCAATACACATGCATGAGCAACAGATCCAGGCTTGTCCCAACAGCTGAGCTCTGCCATGTGTCCTTCACACTCTCCTTTACTGATGCTGCCCCAAATCCGAATATTCTTATTTTTGTTGAACTAAAATATTGCCTTATATTAGCTTGCATTTTACCAAATCTTGGTAAATTAGACATATAAATGTATGCCTACTCATTCCTCCAGACATGGGTTCTTTATTTTTACAATTCAGATATGAAACTTAGAAAACTTGCCTTTTGTTTCAACATGTTGTGACTTAAATTGATCAAAGACTTTTCACACATGACTTTTGTTTTCAAATAGATTTAACAAAGTCTACCCATTAGTCAAATACCAATAATATGAATAGTTTTAATTAGGTCATCCCTGAAACTGTAGTATAAAATGCCGTGCCTGCCCCTTCACTGGAGAGAGACACATGCTAAGAACAAGTCAATGTGTGAAGGTGGGGAAAAGGGGAGAAACACAGTCTTTACAATATTAAACCAATCCAGTCCATGTACACTAGTAACTATTCAACCAAAACAAAATCTGAATGTGTTAGTTTTGGGCCACTGTGAACTGGCCTCAGTCATGTGGCTGTGATTCTGAATTAATTTAACTGATGAATATATGAAGGCAAAGAGTAATAGTATGAGCTTTGGTTCAGCTCTCCATTCCTCAATGTTTAGTTGCTCAAAGTGCATTAGTACACCCTTCACTCTTGTTGCTTATACCATATCAAGGCAGTGACAGCTGACATGGTCTTAACTAGACACCATAGTTGATTAAGAAACAAATAACAAATATAATTCTAGGTAAAATTTCACAAGAAAACTTGGTCTGAATATCTTTTCTGATATCTTCAATAATAATATATTTTAAATTCCATAGTAATAATTTCATTGGTTGATGATAAATATTAGTAAAGGGATAGCTATAGAATTACATGTTTCACATTTACCTAGTTAAATCTCTATTCACCCATTTCTTTCATTCCATTTTATAAATTTTGTGTTTCTTTGATCTGAACTTTTGTTATAATGCTAACCAAGTTTTATTCTACACCTTAATCCTGAAAATTCAGGACCTCCAGGTTAACTATGTCAATGACAGGAATCAGAAAGATAAACAGCTGTAAGAAAACAAACAAACAAGATGTGGACACTATTATAAATACTAAGGCTAGGTTTAAAGAGCAATTCTAAAAATTGTTAAAATAAGACAAATTTTACCCACCTTTACGCATTACATGTGTCTTCCCCCAAAATATGTTGAAGTCCTAACTCCTAGTACCTCATAATATACCATGATTCAGAAATAGAATGGTTACGGTTATAACTAGTTAAGAAGAGGTTGCACTGGAGTAGAGTGTGACTTCAGAATATGACTGGTGACCAGATAATAAGAGAAGAAAGGATACAAGACAGAGCCACACAGGGAAAAGATGACTACCTTAGCGTTAACAGTCAGGCAAAAATTGGAGTTTCCCTTTCATTGCCAAGGAATGCCTGGGGCCATAAGAAGCTGAAAGAGGCAGGGAAGAAGCCATTCCCACAATTTCAGACAGAGTGTGGCCTAGATGGCACTTTGATTTCAGACATCAAGCCCCCAGAGCTATGAGAAAGTAAATCCTTGCTATTTTAAGCCACCAAGTTTGTGGTACTTGTCAAGGCATTCTTAGGAAAGTAATATGCCCACTATTCAACATAGAAACTTGGATGGTAGGAAAATGAATAACTGATCAACTTTGAAATTGTTATTTTACAAAGTCTTTTTAAAATATGATGGGATTTCAGAGAATATTTTTACTTTATTTGAAATTAACATTAAATCTTTAAAAGCCTCCATTCGGATTGGTTGTTTCACCTTGTAATCTGTTGACCTGAAGTATACAGAAAATATAACATATTTAAACACTGATTTTGGTCAGAACAAGTTTTTGGAATTTATCTCTACTATCTAATAAATTTTAAAAGTACAATATTTCTAATTAAAAAAATGATTTCTGTTTTCTGTTTGTTAAGAAACCATGCTTTAGCCTGGACAACAAAACTGACCAGCAGGCAAAAATCACTGTTGGTGGGAGTGTAAGCTAGTGCAACCTCTGTGGTTGTGACTTTTTAATTACTTTTGTCTTCTTTTTTCATGTTTCCTTTTCTCTTATTCCTTTTTTCATATTTGTTTCCTTTTGTTATTGACTTCTACATCCCATTGTGGTCAGAGAAGATACTTGATATGATTTCAATTTTAAAATTGTTAAGACTTATTTTGTGGTCTAATTTTTTATTTATTATATTTTTAGTTCTTTATTTCATATTTTATATTATTCACATCAGTGTCTCCATTTTTTTCCTCTACAGCTATGTGTCTGCTACCAAGTCTATCCTTTATCTGTAAGGATACTGCTGTGTTTGGTTTAAGTTCAAACTTTCTCTAGTCCATTTTTATTTTCTGACACGTTGTTCATTTCCTCTTTCATAAAATAGATCTCACATTCTCACATCTTTTTATTTTATTCCTGTGATTTCTTATTCCCTTGGGATGTCTGGTATCTTGACTTTATTGTGCACCTGGGGAATTGGAAAAAGCCATAGTATAAGCAAGGTGAGTTTATAGTCTTTGAGACAAGACATCAGGTCAAAAATATCTGGTGTTCCCACACGTTATCAATTTTGTTCTCATCAGGTGAACATGTCCATTAGAAAGCAGCAGTGCTTTCAATTTAAGCACTCTTATTTTCCAAATGCCTCTTCTTGCGGTGACATTATGTGACTTCTACAGTCGGGATATGGGAGAGGAAGGACCACTTACAAACAATCTTCCTCAGCTGGATATTACTAGATTATGCTGCCAATTTTTCTTTGTGTTCAGCTTTATATTTATATTTTCCTGTCAGACAAGCCACAGGAAAGCAGGGATACACTCATCTTGCATGGAGGAAAAAGGTGAGCACATCAGAAATCTTTCCTGCAGCCTATTTTCTCATTTGTCTCTTGGAATTGCTCCACCTTCAATATCCATTTCTTCCCTTATAGATATCCTACCAACATCCAACTCCCCAAAGGTTTGCCAGAGTTTTGTCTTATGTTCTGGTTTTGTTAACCTCTTTCCAACTTCTGTGGTCTAGCCAGGGATAGATTCATCAGAAATTTAAATGAAACCACGGCCTTGTCTTCTATTTTATTTAGAAATGCAGAAATCATGTTCAAGGCATATATAGACAATACTTAGCAATGCACCATATTTACTTTCTAGCAACCTGCATGTATATTAATGCAGACCAGAGCTTTAGGTTGAAATGGCAACTGATTTGTCCAGCTGTATATCCCAAGTTGAACAACTGTGTGATATTAATCAATGTTTTCTTTTCTCCTTTTAAAAATGTTCTGATTATGATGATCTATTTGTGATCTATTCCTCTGAAAGTTCAAAGTTGTATTGAGTAGTTAATAGTAATTTATGTATAATTGCTCAGTGATTGTGCCTCTAGTAGAGTATGCTAAGATATCCTGACATACTTAAAACAATTCATATTGTTTAGCATTTAACAAAGCATTGTCTTAAGTGACTGATAAAACAAAACTGTAAAATAAGCTTTCTTATAATTCTCATTTTATGGATGAGGAAACCAGGGCTGAGGAAGGTTCTTTGGTTTTTTCATAATCACTCAGCCAAGAATGAAAGTCAAGTAAACTGTGTAAAGAAAAGCATGGAACATAGGATGCCCCAAAATAAGCAGGCATAAATACCAAATATGCTAGCAATAAACCAATCCAACAAAATAGAGCAAATGCATGGAATAGTTATCTACTTAGGGACACAAAACAAGAAGCTGGAAAAGGAAAGGCATACTCTTTTGACCTGAAAGAACTATGGTGGTCTCACTGCCAGAATTTATCCACAGCTATACCTCTGTCAAATGTAAGGGGAAAAAAATAGATAATTTAAGATGAAGAACACATGCTAAGATTAAAATGCCATAGTGGGAAGGAGGGGAATAAGGTGGAATTAGAACTCAAGTGTTATACTCACAACTTTTCAGAGAGAAAAGAGTTTTGATTACTACATGTATTTTAAAAATAAGTCAAAATAATGGCCATCTCCTTTTCTCCCACCAGTTTTTCCCTGTTTCTCTCATTTTTTTGGTTATTTCTTTTTCTATGTGTTTTTCCTCTTCTTTTTTCCTCTTCTCTATCTCAGTAATTTCTTTTTAAAGACATATAGTTTTTATTCTTTAATGATGTGGGGTGCAATTCAGGGCTATGTATACAAATGTTCATTATGCAGGTACCCTTGTTGATAAGGTGTTCCCCTTACGCCCCTGGCAGTTTCTCTCAACTGCTAATCTCCCCACCCGTAAGAATTTAAAGTAAACAAATACCTTTCTTTTATTCTTCACTATACAACACATACATTTTTATATGTATTTCTGTCTTAAAAACTCTTCAAATTTATATTACAAGTTTGCCTCTTCTTTGTTTTTTTCCCCTCAATTTACTAACACTTATGTTCCAAATATTTTTTATCTTTTTAGTATCCTATTTTCTTAAAGTAGGTAGCTTAGAACATTAGAGTAGTGTTGAGTCAAACATTTTTATAAGAAATCTAATTCTATTTTGTTAAAAAATACTACACAAACACAAAAACACACATGGGCAGACACGCACATGTGGCATATACACCAAAAAGGACATAGTCTTGAGTTTTTATATGTATTAAAAAACACCTTGGGAAATAGAACAGCAGGGTATCAGCAAATCTAAGTTCTTGTCTCAGATTTTTATCAACAGGTTAGCTATGCACACTTTACTAAATTGGCTACTTTTTGAATGTTTATTTGCTCCTTATTAAAAGAAACACGTTATTTATGAACACCTAATTATTCTTCAGTTCTTTCTGTTCCTTTCTAGGAATAATGTAAATTTAAAAATATGTATCATACTAGAGTAATTTCCTAACTTCAGAATATTTTACAGGTTTTTGACTATGTTAAGTACTACCTTTTAAAAATATATCATTTTTCACCTGCAAAACCCAAATCTGAGTTTGCAGTATAATATTTTCCATGGACTGGAAGTTACATCTCTAACCAAATATGTGTACATTGTCGCAATTATTCCTGGTAGAAAACTGGAAATTTGTGTACTTTCAGTCCTATCCAAATGACTTCAGACAACAGGCACTGTGATATGGCAGAGTTGACTCAACAGAAAGACTCTGAAATCTGATCTTCACTTTAAAAATCAACCTTCAACATCATATTGCCAGCTGCATTTGTTGGACTTTTCTTTAGAAGGAATTATTTATCATCGATAATTTGTTTTCTAGATTTATCTGTCTGTATTCCATTGTGTACACTAGAAATATCATTGCCATTAATTTACCATCTTTATGATGCTCATTATTAATGTATTCATTCTATTGTGCTTAAAAATTACTCTGACCCACTCTGGATCAAATACCAACTTTGTGTTTGTTTAAGAAGAAAATAAAATCTTAGGAAGATTCTAAGTTAGCTCAGCTGCCCATTTCAGTGGTTGTATCTGGACTTCAAGTAGTATTCTGAGCCCATTCTCTTGGAATCTTTTTTTAAGTGCTTTGCTAGTTTTCATATTGAAAATATTTTTTGGAGATAAGATACTTGTGAGAAACTACAAAAGTGTTCAAGATGATTTATTATTCCCTATATCTACAGTCCTTAAAATGTGACCTCAAAGCTCCTCTCATTACAAGCAGAGTATATTTCTCCTGGATGTGAATCTGGACTGACCTTGTGACTTACTTTGGCCAACCACATTTGGAGGAAGTAATTTCATCTTGTTTCCTAGGACTCAAAAGAACTTATGTGCTTCTGCTCAGTATTTTTTAACCCTGCTCAATATCTTAAAACTTTGAGAATCTGCCATGAGTACAAACTTAGTCAAGCCCACAGGAATGTGAGCGCCTTCTTGAAGCAGAAATGAGCTATCTTAGCATGCCAAGCCAGACCAGCCTGCCCCCATTTTCCCAGCCCAAAAGGGATTAAAATATATGCTTAGCTCCCGGCTACCCTCCCACCACATCCAAATTTCTTCCTCTAGAATGTTGTTTTAAGTTACTAAGAATTGAGGTGGTATATTACATATCCAAGACTGACTCTTGTTCAAAAAGATAAACCATTTCATTGGAAAACTTTGGGGAAAATTTTGCACACATGATTTTACATTAAAATACCTGATTTTGATTATACTGTGCCGTAGAAAGTAGTCAAATAAGAGATCAGGGACAAAATCTCTGTATATCAGTATAGTGAAAATAATTGAAATTGCTTCAGAAGTTTACTCATAACAATACTGCATTTAATGAGGGCATTAGATAGCTGCAATAACTAAGTAGACACTTTTTTGATGGAAAGACAAGTTATTCAAAGTCTGGAGAATATGCTTATAAGCTTCCAGTTTACAAAAACAGAAAGAAAATTTTAAAAGATGACCGGAACAGCATTTCTGCCATTCAAGAGAGTGATGGGTCAATACTCATCAATACCAGGGAGATTTGCCAGGAACTTTGAATGTTCTAAAGGGATCTTTGTAATTCCACTATAAATCCCTACCAAACAAATCCATATTATTTTCTGCAAGACCTGTGGTAGGTTCCCACAATGCTCTTAAATGTCAATTTGGCTTTGGAAACTGCTGTTTCACAGCAGAAATTGAAAGCAACCATCATAGTTATGTTGAGAAAAGTAATAATTTTCAATTCAAGAAAAGCTTAGACTTTTAAAAAAACTCACTTTCTCATGAGGTTTTAATTTGGATATCATTATCAGAGAGAATAGATTACATGCTGTAATAGAATTCAACAGCGTTCTTACTGAGCACTGCTTTTAATTTTTCTAGCAAATTGATACAGTCATTAGTCTATCAAAATAAACATTCATTGAATAATTATACAGCTCAGGACATCACCTTGAGCTACTTTTCATAGTATAAAGTTTCCTTCTTTAAAGTCTTGAAAATATTTGCTTTGTTTCAGACTATCTGCACTTGTGTCAAAGAGCTACTAACTTTGGATCCAGCTAAACATAAGAAATCACTTGAATGCTCTTCTGTGCCTTTTGTGACATTAGAGACACTACTGTCATTCCCATGTTTCCTGTGTTAGTTTCTCAGGAATTTTAGAGCTTCCAAAATGATCACCCATATGTGATACCTAATGAGTATTTGAATTCGAATTTTTGGGTTACATAATAAACTGATTTATTTCTAAGGAAACATTTATAAATAATTAATTTCCGTGATATTCTATTCACTGAGAATTTACTCATGTTACAATGTTCAATTCCCTGAAAAAAATGAAAATTCTCCTTAAAGAAAAAATAAACATGCTTATAAATAAAATTAACTTCAATTTATCAATGGGATTAATTCCAACTTTAACATATTTCAGGGCCATAAAACTTTGCTGGGGATACTTTGCAAATATTTTTCAATGATTCTTTTGGGAAAAAAGCGTCAATGTTTATTTATTTGTACAAAAAGTAAGATTAGTATTTATTTAAGTGAAATATATATAAGTAAATCTGCAAAACTCACGTTTTTAGAAACATTCTAAGATAATCTTTATGATGGTTTCAAACATTAGTATTAACTATTGGTAAAGGAAATTCATATAGTATTTGGAGTTAAATTTTGTTTATAAATATACGGGTAGAACTATCCATGTGGTACCTTACTCTTAGAATGGGATTCTTATATATTCATTTTCTTGGATGATATTCTAGCATTTTAGTTAACTCTTATTTTTAGCATTAGCAACTACCTTGCAGGAAATACTTTCCTCCTTAGTATAAATCCTTCTACTATGTTAGCTATTAGTCAAATTAAACACTCATTGCTCACATACATACAAGTGAAATTATTAAGTCAATATTCTTTAATAGTTCAATCTGCTTTACCCAATATCCCTGAAAAAATAAGTTTGATGTACCAGAATATCTATTTCATCATTTGCCCATTCTTTAAGTTAGAAGTTTGTGGTTCTTGAATGGACATCCAAGGACTGTGATGAATATTCCAAAACAACTTAGGAAGAAGAGCTAATAGAGGCACACACACAAAAAGTTAGACAAGAAATTGTGATGACATTAAAGGCTACATTAACAAGGCTTACAGAGTTCATTTTCAACAATGGAGATTAAACCATTTGCTGAGAGAGGAGAAGCAAGGATCAGGAACAGAAAATATCAAGTGACAGAAGCACATTTGGTGATGCCAAAGAGAAAGAAAAGTTGTGCCTTAACCACTTATCATTTTATAGGGTCATTTATAGGTCCCCTTCTAATGGGGGCCAGCTATGCTTTGTTACCTTTCAGTCCCCCCAGAGACTTTCAACAAACCCCAATTTCTGTGAGTTTACTCAAATGGACTTCTATTTCCAGCAACCAAAAGCTTCTAATCTAGGGTAGAAAATAAAAGTGGCAACTTTGATCATGAGCCAGATCTTCTTATGGTAATTAGATCATGTTGTTGAAAAGTGATTTGTTTTTAAAATACATATGTATATATATACATACATACATATATATGCATATTCACAAAGAAGTAGCAGCTGATCTGGTGTCTGTGCATATTTGAATTTTTTATAGCAATATCGCCCTACTTTAATGTCAAATATCGAGCATTAAATTTATTTTCAAATAGGAAACAATTTTGACAGCACTATCTCTAGTGGAATGTTTAAATGAATCAATAATTTTTAGAGAAAAAAATCTCATTGTTAGCAAAACAAGCCTATTAAACCTAAGGTTATTTCCTATTGCTTTCAACTTCTGAAAAATGCTAACACTGCCAGCTAGACCTTCTTGTAAAATTGGAAACAGACTGGTTATAGATATATAAGTCAGTGATACTGTGTCAGCACTTTCTAAATCTGTATTGGTGCTTTCATTCCAAGTATAATCAAGGCCAATCCTGTACCAGCCAACACATCTCGGAAATGTTGTATAAAAAACTTATGGGTATATCGATAATGATTTGCCCATGCCCTTCACAGTACAAAGAATCTCTTAAGAAACAAAATGTACAGCTGCCTCAGTGGGAGCATATGGGATTATTCAATATAAAGAATGCATTAAAAATGGAATTCTAGATTAAAAATACAGATAAAGGAGAGCAGTCATATAGTTGTATGATAATTCATTTATTTACTTTTGTAGTTATTGATAAAAAAAGATATATTTCAAGTACCTATTCTGTGTATTTTGATTCTCAAAAATCAAACTGTATCACTAAAATTTTTCAATATTGTAGGAGAAACCTTATAAATACATAAGCAATTGCACTCCATTTTAGAAAGTCTGAAATTACCAAAGATAGTTACAGTCAAATAAATACTTTTTTCAGACTAAATTCTGTTGTGGTAACAAAATATTTACAATCTCACATAGGTAAAACTATGAACGCTTTCATGCTTCCTGAGGACCAGGTAGAGCCTCTCCAGAACCCAGTGACAGAACAACCATTCTTAGCACTGTCGTGGCAGAAATTCTTGAACTGGTGTTAAATAATTTAACCAGAAAGAGACATGGGTCTTTTCTGTGGACATTGTATACAAATAGTCACATGGACCCTCCCAATCATAAGGAAGGCAGAAGCAGAAAGGTCAGGCTTAAGTGTCCCTAGGAGGAGAGTAGTATTAATAACTGAGGATGAATAGCTAATAAGTTGACCACAGGGAGTTGCATTTGAACAGCTCTTCAAAGGTAAACACGCGTTGGGGGATGAGGATTTAGAAAAAAAGTCTTCCTATACAAGAGGCACAACATGAATCAAAATACAAGAGTGAATATGTGGTATATAAGTGTACTGAGAACTTCTAGGAGTGTCATTCAAGCAGATACATGTCTGATGTCAAATAACAATGGTGCCTATTACTTGCTAAAGGCCACAAAAAAATATTTTATTCAAATCACTGCAGCGTGAGAGACAGAATTTCCTGTAAACTTCCATCAGCTCCAACTAATACAAACATGACTGGGGTTTTCATATGGAGAACAGAGAGGAGCTAAGGGGAAATGAAAAGCAGGAAGCCAAAAGGGACTGGGGAAGGCTGTGAGGAAAAGGAGTATTACAGAAGGAAAGTGGAGAATTACTGAAAATGGTTTGGCAATTTGCATTGGTTTGAGACAATGTACACTTTGAAGTTTGGTAACATTGCACTTTTTAAAAGTAAAACTTCAGTATTGGAGCTAGGGTCACCTTTAAGGATATAACTTATTGCAGGTAGAAGCCAGGCTAAAGTTTGGTCCAGTATTTGAGGACAGAAATTTGGGCAAATATTTTGTACCATGAGGATCCTATAACATAGGAATCAGTTTTAAAATAATCATATCTCATTACTATGTCTAGACTTTTGAAAATTTGGAATGATAGAGTGAAGGGATCAGAATAGGGATTTAGGGAAGTTGATATGGAGACAATGGTATGATGTATTAGAAAAGTATTGAAACTAGTAGGAGAATGACCAATTTGTATGTTAATCAAAAAAACTATGTAACAGATATTTAGTGGGTGAAAGGAGTATAAACTGAGATATTATCTAATTTGAATATGATATGGGGACAAGGGAGATGGGAAAAACCCAGGAGAACTCAAAGCCTGCATAACTTGGAGCCTGCATAACTGCTAGAAATGGCCGTAATGTCATTATAAGAAATAAAGAGCAAGAAGAAAAGGGGGAAGCATATCCATTCCAAACTTTTCGCTTTCCCTGGTTTGTTTATGATCAAAATGACCCCCTTCCCTTTTCCTGTTCTGTGCAGTTTCACAGGGTAGCTGACTTTTCCAACCAGTGACAGGCATTGTCTTCAAGTCTTCAGATGCTGTCTCCAGTTGTGCTACCTCTATGGCTTCAATTTCTATAGAATTATAACTTTGGATGAGGGATTCTGTCCTCTGAGCTCTACCATGAGTTATGTGAACAATTCATTTTACTAAATTCCATCAGGTTGGAATGACAGATTGATTTCTTTTTTCCTGATTGGACTATGCCTGATAAAACCTCTAAACAACAACCATAGTAGACGTAGACAATAACAATGCTTCATAGTTTTGTTTGTGGTGTGTGTGTGTGTGTGTGTGTGTGTGTGTGTGTAGACAGGAAAGGGCCAAGCATTGACAGAGGTTGAGTTTGGGGTAGAACGAGTAGTTAGAAAAGATCACAGAACTATTTTGGAGACTGAGGATACCTATTAAGCCTTCCTAAAATGTATGCTATGTATTTTGAGAGTGATCCATACACAGACACACAAACACAAAGACAAACAGACAGATATAAACTGTAATTTTCAATAGTCATAAGATATCATGGTATCATGATCTGCTCACTTCCTTTAATAATCTTTGATATGGAAGATTTAAAAATATTGCAACTAGATTGTTATTTTATTGCTTACATACTGAATATATTACAAAATTAACATATATTTATGCTGCATTTATACTTATAAAACCTGAAGAAATCCAATATTACAAGTATGGCATCATGGAAACTCAGAGTGTTAGAAAGTAGAAGAAAAATTAGAGATCATCCCATCCAACTTTATTTCCCAGAAGAGAAAATTATGTCCATGTTTGTGAAATGACATGACTTACCTGCTGACTTAGTAACTTACTGGCAGAGACAGAGCTGGTGCCAGTGTCTTCAAATTTCTAGCACATATGTCCTTGTCAAAATGCAGCTGCTAACAGTTCCACATTTTAGGAATATAATAGTACAAAGGGTACTCCATTTTGTGGCATGTTTGATTGGTGCACACAAGGACATGGAGGTATCCTTGACATTTTGCAGATTCTTAGGTCAAAATAACAATGCACGCCTGTAGTACACTGTCATCCAGTGCTCACCTATACGGAAGAGCACTTACTCTTTGCTCGATTAAATTATCTCTTCGGAAACTACTTTATCTCCAGTCTGGCACAAAAGCATGAAGAACAACTGGTTCAGTATATCAAGATGGATACATAAAGGGAGAGAAAGAAAAATAAATTGTATAACAGAAATAAATGTCACGTGTCTTCAATGTACAAAAGGAGAAATAAAAATACATTAACCTATTGACATGTTTTATTCAGAGTTCATTCAACTCAATATCTATATCAATTATCTACACTGTTCAAATGTATTAGGTAATTGTGGTATAGAGGTCATAGCACTGGACCAGAATTCAAAATACCTGTGTTGTATTTGAAATTACTATTAAATCCCTTAATCATTCCAAGTACAATTTGTGCTGTTATGACAGACATGTGTTCCTCTTTGCCTCATCTTCTTGGTGAACTCTTACTCAACCCTTAAAATTCACTTCAACTCTCACCTGCACTGAGATTCATTTCTTGACTTTCATGCTAAATTATGAATTCGGCTCTCTTCCTTCATATCTGCTTGCTACACTGTGTGTACTTTTGTACTTACACTCTATGAAACAGTTTTGTAGTTGCCACTTTCCTGCCTGTTTTCCTTAACATGTAAAATGATGTAACTTATATCATTTCAGGGTTGTTTTATCAATATCTGCATTCCTAACACATTGCATTGTAAAACAAATCTCAGTAAGTATGTTAAGTGATGGTAAATGAATAGAATGATAAAACAAAGGACTTTGAGTATAGGAAAAAGTATTCTGCCTAGATCTTCAATTTTATGACTGTTGACTTTTAACCTACCATTTTCTTTGACAATTTACATTTGTACTGATCCTTTTTTCTCCCTTTTATATAGATTCCATCTATATTTTCCATTACATAGCAGGTATATCATGGGTAATTATTCTATTTCTTGGAAGACCTTAAATGCA
The DNA here is from genome assembly GCA_963574415.1 of Tarsius wallacei. Classification (NCBI taxonomy): domain Eukaryota; kingdom Metazoa; phylum Chordata; class Mammalia; order Primates; family Tarsiidae; genus Tarsius; species Tarsius wallacei. Next base: position 34,288 of record CAUYQG010036882.1, on the reverse strand, counting down.
GAACATAGATTTTGCCCCAAAATCTCCCAAGAGATGTTACATCTTTTTTCCCACTTTTCTCATTTGGATTGATCCCAGAAAGTATCCCGATTACTGTAAAGACTGAAATTGGCAATATATTAAGTAGCTCTATGTGGAGGAAGAAGTATTCTTCCCAGAATAATAAAGTTATTTGTTAGCTTCAAGCTCTAATTTATGTAGTTTGTTTGTGAAGATTCCTTTATCATTTTCTTCTTCAAGATTTCAATCTTTAATATCAATTCTAAGTACTAGACCTCTATTTTTGTACAGATAGAAGGCTACCTTGCACCTATTTGTCTTCCTTTTTGTCCTACCAAAATGATAATTTTCACCAATATGCGAATGTCTCCTATTCCTGGTCTCTTTTTCTCAGCTCCCCCTTCTCTCTCTCTCTCTCTCTCTCTCTCTCTCTCTCTCTCTCTCTCTCTCTCTCTCTCTCTCCCCCCCTTCTCTCTAGTTCTCCCACAAATTATTTTTCTCTTCTTTCTTCCTATTTCTATCATTAGTTCTTTCATTTTGGGGAAAAGGACATGCACACATATAAATACTGATAAAAAAAGAATGTAACAAAGAAGGAGCTGACAATATGGGAAGCAGCAATTGTACCTTTCATGATAGTGGATGAAGGAGTACAATAAATAAGACCCAGGAAGATTAGAGATACAGCCTATCATCTCTTTGATTTAAATCAGAAGGATAAAGGAAAGAATGGATGAGGATTCGGGAAAATTGTGATAACATGGCATAAAAACGTGGTGGAGAGATACATTTGAAGAGTGTGTGTGTGTGTGTGTGTGTGTGTGTGTGTGTGTGTGTGTGTGTTTCCTCTATGCATAGAGAGAGAGAGATGGGAACACACTCTATGAGAAATTCAGCAGCTCAAGAGGCATTGACCCAAATCTACAAGAAACATTCACCCAAAACCTCTGCCCAGAACATAAATTGTGCATTATACTCCATCATCTTTCTGTTGATTCCTCTTTATATTATCTCTACTGTCTTGGGTTCTAGGGGAAGGATGCTGAGAGTTGAGAAAAATTTTCCACCAGTTCAATTCCCCTTTAGGAAATCATGGATATCCATGAAGATGCAAATTCTGGCTTAAGAATATTATACATTAATTTTATGGGTTTTCTAGTCAGTGTGAATACTGTGAAATCTATAAAGGTCTAAATTATTTACAGATATTTTACCACAGGTAAGACACTAGTAGAATTGTTTTTTGCCATGGTGTCATTAAGTAAACTTATACAAAGCCATCTGGCTTTTACCATAGAGGGTAAATGTTGGGGCATAATTAAAGAATAACCAAAAACATTAATCTATATAGTTCCTTTTTTTCTAAAAAGAAAAAAAAAATTTCAGTAAGCTTTGTACAGTCAACAGAAATCCACAAAACAAAGAAAGTTTAATGCAACTGAGGTACTCCATTTTTTTTAGGAACATGGGTTTCTGGGAAGTTTTGCCTGACTCTTGGTTAATACTTAGAAATAAGGTATTATAACAATTGATCTTTTCATCCCTGATCATCCCCAGCAATTTTTGTTTTCTACCTTGGAATTTAATTGTTAGCACACTTTCTGATTTCCATGGTCCGCTATTTCTCTCTGAAAAAGAGATCAACGATTGTGCCATGTAACAGTTGCTCACAATTGCTTTCTGTACATTTGTTGAGATAAAGTGAAGTAATTTCCCTTTACTCAGACAGACTTACTCTATGCATGATTATTCAGATTTTTTTAAATTGGATAAGCTTAAAAACCTTGAAACAGGGCTCATGACATCAACAGAAATCAAGACACATTTGTTGTGGAGAAGGTAATTGATTCAGTCAAGTCGAATGTGTTAGCTATTAGTAATATCACTGTTTTTCGGAGCAACTGTGAAGGCTCCTGAACACTTAACTTTTCATTAACAATATATTGATAAAGGCCATCATTGTTTTAATTACATAGTCATATTTATTGTACCAACATTGTATAAGCCATTCATCCAAGTACTAGAAGCACATAAAACAAACATGTTCCTATTTTATTTTTTTATTTTTTATTTTTTTTTTGAGTTGGCGTCTCACTCTGTCACCCAGTGGCACGCTCCTGGCCACCACAGCCTCGACCTGCTGGGCTCCGGCGGTCGTTCCGCCTCAGCCTTCCGAGTAGCCGGAACTACAGGCGTGCGCTACCACGCCTGGCTAATTTTTTTTGATTTATTGTAGAGATGAGGTCTCGCCAAGTTGCCCAGGTGGCTCTCGAACCCGCGGGCTCAGGCAATCCAATCACCTCAGCCTCCCCAAGCGCGGGATTACAGGCTGAGCCACCGAGCCCGGTTACATGTTCCTATTTTAAGCAGCTTTTAAACTGTTATTATGTTAAATAGTTAATAATTACTTATTAACAATTTTAACTCTAGAGTAAGTGTCTCAACCCTAGGAACCTTGAACTTCTGTATTAATAGTCCCTATTTGTCAATTTTGGAGCCAAGTCAATAGAAAAAAAACAAATACAGCTCTAAATAAATACCCATATGTATACAAACATACTTTTTTCCCCAAAATCAAGAAACCACTTCATTATTATCCTCCACATTTGTATAATTTGACAAACCACATAGGAGAGCATACAAAACTTTCTGAGGGGAATCATTTTTCTACCACATTGATGATCACTCGAAAAATTATCATGACATCTTCACTGATATCTGCCTTTGTCACTTGGTTATTAAAATCAAAGTTAAGTCATGATAAAACCCACAACCTTATTATTCTTTATGTATTTATTTATAACAGAAAACACATATTTGCAACCTCACAAATAAATATTTTAAAATGTAAGACCAGAAAAAAACATATCTGGTGTTAGAATCATTATAAAGCAAACATTCTTTTGTGTCTGTCGGCTATACAACAAACCACCCCAAACATAAGATGCACATGAGAATGGACATTTACCCTCTCTTGCTTTGGGATCAGCTGTGGTATCAAACCATCCATCCACTTCCTCAGACCTCTGCTGTCCCTGGTCATGGTTAGTTCCAGTTGAATGTCTACTCTGAGTGCTTCCCCTGCCCCCAGAACCGTCAAGTCACTCAACACATCCTCATGGTAAGGTCAGAGTGCAAGAGGGAAAGCCCAGAGTGCAAGAACATTTAAAGACTTTGTTTACATCATATCTGCTGATAACCCACAGACCAAAACAATTTTTAACTTCAATCCCAAAGATGAGAACAGAAATATCTTCCTTTTGTGGAAATAGGTAGAATGTGAAAGATCCTTCTAGTATACACTGTAACACAATATAACCAACTTCTCTGATTTCTGCTTTAAAACTCTCATTAATAGTCTATCATATTCAGTGATCTATCACAGAAACAAAGAACAGAGTACCATATGTTCTCACTCAGATGTGGACCTTGAACAATTATCATAATACTATAAGAAAGGGATTAGCTTCTCTCTCTCTAATTTACTTTTAAATAAACTTTTCTTTCTTTACCTTTCAAAAAAAAAAAAAAGGGATTAGCAATATTGGGAAACTGCCAGGGGTGGGGAGTGGGAATGACAGTTGAGGGAAGCTGTCAGGGGAGGGGGGGCACACCTCATCAACAAGGGTACCTGCATAATGAACATTTGTATACCTAACCCTGAATTGTACCCCGTATCTTTAAAAGAAAAAAAATGAGAGGTTTAAGTGAGCTCTAATGGCTAGTAATATATAAAAATCAACCTTTTGACTGAAGTGTCTGCATATTACTGCCCTCAATGCCACTGACTTTTAGCAAAGTGCCTGCCATATATTAGACACTCTATAAAAGTTTGCTGGCTTGCTAGCTGGGTGGCATGGTGTAAGACATATATCAATGTAATCAATAAAGTAGAGTCAACCAAAAGAAAAGATTATATTCCTATACAAAGACTTTTTTTAAATCACACCATTCAAAAAGAAATATAAATTCAATTCAGACACATTGAAAATCAGCAACAAAGGTGATTCCTAGTGACTCATCTTCCGTGGACTTTCTCCAATATATTAACTCTCCTGGAAGGAGTTACATTAATTGTTAGATTTTTAATTAGATTTTTATTAATGCTATAAACATAATATGAAAATTTACCTTGATTTGCTTTGTCATTTCAGGATTACTAGTCAACTGAGAGGTATAAATAATCATGACAGACAACTGAGATTTGAGTGTTGAGTTGTTTTTTTTTTTTTTTTTTTTATACTTCTGGTATCACTCGATGATTATATAGTCTAAATTGCAGAATGTGAAATCCTATTAAATTACCTATATGAGTCTATGCCCAGGGACCAGTTTTGATCAGGGTAAAACAACTTTTGAGGAACTTAGGAAATTTCATGTTTTAATCAAAGTTCACTTCAGGAATCCTCTTTATGACTTTACTGTTGTAAAATCTAATATATGTTACTGCCCATCATCAAGAATAAAATGTGTCTAGAAAAATAAACACAGCATAAATTACATTAACTCTAAAAACTTTGAAAAATTATGTAATTTTATTCATTTTCTCAGTGCTTTTCTCTACAATTATTATTAATAAAATACTCAAAGTGAGCTGGTGTATGTTTCACATTTTTAGTGTCAGTTAAATGAGCTAACTTTTCTGGTAATGCATATCTTTTAACATAACACACACATAAACATGTGAGCTCACACACACAGTATGCATACATCCCTATTTACCACAATGTATTGTAGCTATATAAAATTCCTTAAGTTCAGGACTAAAGTAATTGTTTTGATCTCTATGTCTCTGATAAAACCACAGGAATTTTTTTGTACTGCCTTGTTTTTGGAACAGTCATCATCAACAACTTACACTGCAACTGGGCTCGGTGACTCAGCCTGTAATCCCAGCACTTTGAGAGGCCAAGGCAAGTGGATTGCCTGAGCCTGTGGGTTCAAGACCAGCCTGGGCGAGACCTCATCTCTACAATAAATCAAAAATTAGCTGGGTGTGGTAGCACGCACCTGTAGTTCCGGCCACTTGGAAGGCTGTGGCAGAAGGATCGCTGGAGCCCAGCAGGTCGACACTAGGGTGGCTATGAGTGTGCTACCGTACTTCAGCCTGGGCGACAGAGTGAGACTCCAACTAAAAAAAAAAAAAAAACGTACACGGTTCTGTAATTATTGATAATACATCTTTAACTATCTCAAGACCATGTACTCAAGTCAGAAACTGTGGTTTGAGTCTTATCTATCTACAATTTCCATCACAAAGCCTAGTTCAAATTTGTTTGAAACATGATTTCTGAAAGTCATAGATTTAATTGGAATAGTCTCTCAAAAGTGTTCTTTGATTTCTGTTTGGAATGGATTTTCAGTTTCTCCGTTTGTTTTGTTATGATTAGGTTTTGCAAACATTTTTCCAAATAGATTTTGAATAAACTATAATCAACATTTGTATAATTTTAGTCATATAAGTAATTAAATAACCAGTAAAATATGTACTACAGGGGCTTTGGGTAAGTGTTCAGCTGTGTTACAGAAAAATAATAACAAATAAAACACATGAAAAAATTCAATAAATTCTCCAGATGTTTTATTAGTAATCTATATAATTTACCTTATTTTTATCTTGATAGCTTTCCTTTTTATCAGTCAAATTATGAAATTAGAAAATATAGTATTGAAAGTTAGTTCTAATTGCAAAAGAAGTATAGTGCATCTTTAAAAGTCTATATAGAATAGCATTGATATTTTTTATAGTCACTTTCTATATGTTTTTGGCCAGAAGTGAAAATCATTGGTATGTTAGTTTCTGGTGACCATTAGCTAAATTTGAAGAAAATAAATATTAAAAATCATACTATTAAAAACCAAAAGCACTGAATTTCCTTCTAACTAATTTTATCATAGCAGCATAAGATTTCTTGGTGGCCCATACATTTTCTTGTTCTATGTAATACAATTTTTAAACTATCATCTTATGTGTATATCACCAATATAAAATAAACGACACATATTATGTTAAGAGTTACCAGTGAAGAGTTTGTTGACAGATAAATATTGACCTTTATTAAAAGTTAGAATATGTATTCTACACTGCAGAAAGTTAAAATCTATAATTGTAGACTATAGAACAAGAAAATACAGACATGACAAGAGAAGTACACTCTGTTTTCAAGAGCCTCTATTTTAAAATAGTGTAATTATTTACACAGATTTATTTGATTGGATAAATCATTTTAAAATATGTTGTCACAATTATTTTGGAAACATAATAATTTTTGTTATTATTAAGGTTTTCAGTGTACATTCACATATTATTCCACAGCTATCATATAAAGTTATTGGAGCTAAATAAAACGTTTTACAAATAAGAAAATTAAAGTACAGAAAAAATAATTGATTTGTAGCACATTTCTGCATTGTCAATTTGACTAAGCTAGAACTGGTTCCTGGAATTCACTAGCCTGCAAGAGACTATGTTAATTGGCTCCAAAGATAATTTTTTTTATGCATTTTGGAAGGTGCAAGTGAAGCCGAAGTCTTTACTCTCTGAAAGCTTCTGTATCGGAGGCCACAAGAAACAAAGAAAGAGACGTAGGTGAATTCTTGCTCTCCCTGATTCCATATCCATGTCCATCTGCTTTGCTGACCAAGAGCAACCGTAGGTCCGTCACAGATATAGAGGTAGCATCATTCAGTGATTCTCTTTATTAGTCTCCTTTGCAGAACCACTTGGGCCACTGGAACTGCCCTGTTTCAAAAGAACTGGTTATTGACTTTTCTCAGGTCCTCCAATCCTTGTTTTAGAACTTTTTTCCCCAGCAATATGCAGAATTTTGGGAAGTGTTCTTATTATGATAAACTCCTAATTACACAATATTCATTGAGCTCTCTGTCTGAGTCTGAGACATGACCTTGATGAAGTATCAAAACTATTAAATGTCAGTATAAGAAACCAAATATGTTTCTGACGATTGACCAATGTTTAAAAAAGGGTATAATTTCTAAAAGAGGGTTCAGGCATGTGTCTATTAAAAATATGCTATAGGAGGGAAGAAAATGTTTAAGAGAGATATCAGAGAGAAAAAGAGAAGGAATCTAGCAGGAAAGAATGACTCAAAGTGAAGCATATTTTTGTGGCAGCCAATGCTGTCTACCCAGGGGCTGGCTATGTCAGAAATACTAATACAACCAATAATAAGGAAAACACACAAAGTTTCATGCCCCTAGCATGTATTAATGAGAAAAAACATCTTGATTATGTCAAGACAGAATAAGTTATTTTTGGCAACATAAAATACAAAATTTTCAGTAGATTAAATTCAAAGATTTATAATTTATTCAGGCAAAGTCTATCCAGATGAGACACAAGGAAAACTTTCCCACAAGCAGCAATTCAGTTGTGATTCAAAAAAGGGAAAGTATCATAATCCTGGAGCAACATCATCTTGGACATTCTCTTTGGTGGACACCTCAGAGAGAGAGGCACCTGTAAGGGGACAAAAATTCACACATAAGTTCTACCCATGATCTTTGGTCAGAACTAGTCACATGACCCTAATAAACCTCAACTTGGTGAAAAAAAATCTATAGCCTTATCTGTGCACAGAAGGAAAAAAATGAGATACTGGTGAGCATTTGAAATGCCCTTTTCATATAGCCTAGTATTTGAAATGATTGTCTTTGACGTTGGACTTTATGATACTGGGCACATAAGTTAAATTAGCTGAGCCTCAATTCCTCATTTGTAAAATGATATGCAATCATATTCCTCTAACAGACCAATTAAGGAGTCAAAATGTGATAATTCCTGTATTCATCTGGCACTCAAAAATATTAGTTTTTTACATCATCGTTATCAATATTATTCTGCATATTAGTGGCGCTTGATACCGTGTACCACCAAGGCTGATAGATTTTGATGGCTCTTGCTAATGTGGATAGGAACATAGAGTGTTACAGCTGAAAGGGATTTTGGATATTACATAATTCAGTCTTACCCTTCCATTTATAAGATAATAGATATCCCATAAGGTTATGCAACTTAACCAAGTCTACATCTTTTTAGAGGCCAATTTGAAACCAGACACCTAAATCCAGTGTCCTTTCTTCTCAGGAAAAATGCTGTTTTCTATCAAGAATAGGCTAAAGAGCAAAAGTAAAGTACTCAAATATTGTCTCTACATTACTGAACCTGTTCCATGTTACCTCCTTTCATTTTAATACATATAATAATTGACATTTTGTAATTAATTAAAATCTTCCGAGGAGGAGTCAGTCTTAATGACTACATGACAATGGCTGATGAAGTAAAGTCCAGGTAGCCAAAGAAAATGTAGTTTCCAGTTTCTACGAACCAGTCACTGAAGAAAATTTTGTTTATTTTGTTAAAAATTAAGGGACTCTATGGTGGAAAATTAATTAGAAAAAAAAATAGTAGATAAGTTTATTATTTACAATATTCAATAAATCATTGAAAGAATGATAGCATCTGATTTATAATGGTACCAGTGATTTATTTCCCGCTTTTCTCAAAAAAGAAAAGACACTATTAGAGTTAGATAAGGTCAAAAGAATTTACAAAATCAAAATCAAAGATATAATTTATATTAATCCTAGATAAAATTTCTTTGTGAAAGAAATGTGTACCGCCTGGATATAAATAAATAAGACATCAATGGTCAAGGAACAAAAGCAAATTAACTTGCTTAAAACATGGATGACATAAAATGCTAAATTTCAAAATATCAAAATTTCATGCTAAGTTCATAAATATTGTAAGAAACACTCAGAAAAGTATCCTAACACCTTTCCTATAAAATTGAACATTTTCTTTTTAATGAATTACCTATAGATAAATGAGAACACATGGATCAGGTCACATCTATACTTTCACAAAAAGACATGTAATAATATGTTTACTATATGTAAGGCTTGCTGTTGAAAGTATTAAAAAAGAAAAGAGGGAGAAAGTGTGTATGTTAATTTTATAAGGAACAGGAAGTAAGATAAAGTAGACAGGGAACAAACAGAGTTTTTGTATTGGTTGTTTTAAATTTATCAAGATGAGGAAAATGCTGATGTAAATTTATTTAAATCTGCAATATTTCATTATTACAAAAGAACAGAAATTGAAGTGAGTTACTTCTTATTTGAAGTTAAAGAGATGGTTATTTTGATGGTAAAATGTATAAAGATGGTTATGTAAAGAAACTATATGTAAAAACTGTTATCTTCACTAATGTATATGAGTTACAATACACTATATGGTATCTTACAACATGGAATAGATGGATGGAATGTAATATACTTCCATTTCAGAAAGAACCATTTCCACAATAATGGAGTTATGGATGACCACTTGAGGCAAAGTTTGATTTGCGTCTTGGATTTATCAATTTTTAGTCCATGAATTAGAGAAGTACAATGCAGATGGCAGGAAATTAAGTTATGGAAACGCTACAGTTGACCAGGAGAGTATGGAATATTAAGGAGGTAGAATTGACTAGATTTATTTACTATTTAAATGTAGGTCATGAAGTTCAGTGAAAAATCCAAATCTGACCTTCAGATTTGGAAGATAAATTCTACCTTCAGATTTATCAGGTCATTGTCTCAAATGGGTGATTTACACCAAAAGAGGAAACAGTGGAGAGATAACAAGATAAGGAAATGTAATAAACGTAGATTTAGATGTGTTGGATTTGTGTCTAGAGTTTAGAAGATATATGTGGTTTGTATATACAAATTTATGGTAGTTGAAACCGTAAGTTTTAATATTATTTAATAAGTATGTGTGATACTCAAGAATAGACTACGATAGAGGAGCAACATTTATGATTTTGACAGAGGGTGACAGATCTAAATTACTAAGGATTTCTAAGGAATCATAAACAAGATGGAAGAGCCTAGAAAAAAGTGAATTTACTAAAGGAAAAGAAAGTGTGAGGGGTGGAGGGCCAAAAGTATATTAGTTTGTTAGACCTGCTTTCTCAAAGTAGCACAGACAATGTCTTAAACAATAGGAATTTATTGTTTCACAATTTTGGAGGGAAGATGTTTGAGATAACTTATCGGCAGAGTTTTCTCCTTCTAAACTGGTAAGGAAGAATCTGTTCTAGGGCTCTCCTCTAGCTTCCAATGGTTTTCTGACAGTCATTGTCATTCCTAAAAGTATCACCTAAAATTTTACCTTCATCTTCACATGGCATTCTCCCTGTGTACAAATATGTCTGTGCTCAAATTTCCTTTTTTAAAAAAAATAAGGATACCAGTCAAATTAGATTAGGATCTCACAATACTCTAGTATGACTTCATTTAAAAAATTTAAACAATAACAGCCCTGTTTTCAAATAAAGTCATGTTATCACTTGGGGTTAGGATTTCAACATATGAATTTTGAGAAGACACAATTCAATTCATAACAGAGGGTTTTAAAAAAGGCATCTGTCGTGGTTGAGCTCAGTGGCTCAGCCTGTAATCCCAACACTTTGGTAGGCCGAGGCGAGTGGATTGCCTGAGCCCAGGGTTTCAAGACCAGTCCGGGCAACTTGGCGAGACCTCGTCTCTACAATAAAATTTTTAAAATAGCCAGGCGTGGTAGAGCGCATCTGTAGTTTCGGCTACTTGTAAGGCTGAGGCCCAGAAGTTTAATGCTGGAGTGACAGTGAGCGTGTGTGCCACTGCACTCCAGCCTGGGCGAAGGAGTGAGACTCCAACTCAAAAAAACAAAGTCATCTGTCAAGTAAAGAAACTTCATAGATCTAAAGTAAAGTGCAGACTTTAAATGTCGTTGTATATGGTCACTGGACAATCATTTTTTTTTCAATTTTTCATTTTTAAAGATTGTGGTGTACAATTCAGGGATCAGTATACAAATGTTCATTATTCAGGTGCCCTAGTTGATGAGGTGTACCCCACCTCCCCTGGCAGTTTCCCTCAACTACCAGTTCCACCCCTCTCCTGGCGATTTCCCTCTACTGCCAATACCTTTCTTATAGTATTATGATACTTGTTCAAGGTCTGCTTATGAGTGAGAACATATGGTACTCTGTTCTTTGTTTCTGTGATAGATCACTGAGTATGATAGACTCTAAAAACATCCAAGATGCTGCAAAGTCCATATGTTTGCCCTTCTTCATGACTCTATAATATCCCATTATATATATGTACCACATTTTTTTATTCATCCCAGTTTCAGTGGGCCGCACGGTTCCATGTTTTTGTTATTGTGAATAGTGCTGCAATAAACATGCATGTGCAAATATCTTTATTTGTAGAATGATTTGAGTTCCTCTGGGTATATTCCCAATAGGGGGATTACTGGATCATATGAAAGGTCAATTTCTAGTTCTTTCAGAAATCGCCACACTCTTCCAAAGAGGTTGCACTAGTTTGCATTCCCACCAGGGAAAGTAGTTTTTACTGAACAGTTTCAATTGGTAGTAGAAGCAGAAACCTGAAATGGTTTCAAGACTGAGTGAAAAATGGTAAAATAGAGACAATGAATGCAAACTTTTAAATGGAGGTCCTTGGATTTGAAGGGAAAGATAAATATAAAGCAGCAGTCTGAAGACAAAGTGTGGTTTCTATTACAGAGTAAAAAGACAGTTGTACTATGATCTGAATGCTTATGTTCCCTTCAAAATTCATATGTTCAATCCTTACCATCAAGATAATGGCATTAGGAGGTGGGGCTGTTGAGGACGATTAAGTCATATCTGTTCTAGTCCATTTTGCATTGCTATAAAAGAATACCTGCGGTTGGATAATTTACAAATAAAATAGTTTTATTTGGCTCCCAATTATGCAGCTTGTACAAAATACATCACTCCAGCATCTGTTGCTAGTGAGGCTGTCAGGAAATTAACAATCATGGTGGAAGGGGAAGGGAGCTGGCACATCACATGGCAAGAGAGGAAGAGAATGACAGGGGAGGAGATGTCAGGCTCTTTTTAAAACTCAGTTCTCCTGTGAACTAAAAGTCCTGTAACTATTTACCTTGAGAACAGCACTAGGCCATTCATGCAGGATCTGCCTCCGTGATCCATACACTACCCACTAGACCCAACTCCATTATTGAGGTTCACATTAAAACAAGAGATTTGGCGGGAACAAATATCCAAATTGTATCAGTACTCTTATAAAAGAAGCCTGGGAGCTCCCTTAATCCAAGCAGGGCCTCATTAGACAAAGAATCTTCCAGAACTTTGTTCTTGGGCTTTCCAGCCTCCAGAATTGTGAGCAAATACATTTCTGTTGTTTATAGGTCACATATTTTATGGTATTTTCTTATAGCAGCTCAAACAGAATAAAACAACGTATTTTGGTTTGGGATTTAATTTTTCCAACCATGACGTTTTATTTAAGAGAGACTCGTGAAGTTATACCTGAATTGCACAAAAATTCAATCTCCAGATGCAATGTGGTATATAGTAGAATGAGCAACAGATTTAGAGTCACATAATCTCTTGTCTTGTCCTGAACTTGAAGTCCTTAAACTGTACAACTTTGAGCAAGTTTGTTGACCTCTTTGGAACTTGTTCCCCTTATCTGGAAAATATAGACTATAATACTGCTGCAACCTAATGTTATGAAAATTAAATAGGATTATGTTTGCAAAAAGTGCTTTTCAAAAAATACTGTATGATAGATTTTTTTTAAATATTGCTTGCTTCATAGTATTCAAATTCTTACGTTTCCCCATATCAAAATTATTTATGGTAGCTATAAAGCATTTATGGATATTTAGAAAATGCAAAATTAGATTTCCTCTGATTGCTAGAGCATAGTAAAGATTCTTACAAACATAATAATCCATCTGAAATACTATATCTTTTTATCTTAAAATATTAAAGGAGAGTATTACTGTAAAAAATTTGATTTGCAGTGGCAATAGTAACAACAAATCTTACGAAACTTTTATGAGAAATATGAAAGACAAAAAATATGCCAAAGAAAGCAGGAAAAACAGAAGTATTTTTTAAATTAATAAAATAATACAATCTCATTCTAGTTTATGTATACCAGGGAATATCAATAACTATTATGCTCACATTTGTAATTCATTAAAATGTAATTTTATATCTTTTCTACCAGAAAACTCTAAGAATAATTAATTAAATTAGAGATCTGTGAGTATGAGAGTGATTAAATTCAATAAATGGAAAACTACAATTTTGCTTCAATCACAAAAATTTTGGTATTTAGGTCGCAAATATAAAAACAGATATGCCACTTAAAGATTCATTTTCAGTTTTTGAAATTGTACAATTTATCATTCTAACCTGCCTATTTGTCTCAGTGCAAGATACTTAAATGTGTCAAATTTATATTTTGCTCACCTATATCCCCTGGCTATCTGATAGAGTATAATACTACGTGATTTATCTATGGGTTTTATTCAATTGAATTAAATAAGATCATATATTTTGTTGTGTAATAAGTAGCTTATGTTATCATTTTCTGGCACATGTTGTAAGAAGAGTAACAATTACCTATCATTTCATGTCACAAGAAATTCTGTGTTCAGTTTCACCTTCAGCAATTCACTAGTAGCATCGGCACACTGCCCAGCTTTCCTTGTCAAGCATGCTACATATAACATACATAATAGAAATATTCATGATACACCACTTTAATGTTTCACATACAAAAGGGCAAATTAAATATTCTTAATGTTTATGGTTAAGCATTCACTTAAATTTATTGTTTTAGCCAGTGGCATAATTCTCCAGTTGAGTATGCTGTGGTTTTTCCAATGAAAAATAATCCCAGCCTCAATAAAATAGTCAATCTTTATGTGTACATGTGAGTCATGAAAATGATCAGTTATACTTCTGCAAGTAAGTATAATTACTGAGGACTACTTAAAAGAGCAAATAACCTTCAATATGTTTATTTTATTAATTGACTATATTTACATCTTATCTCTTTTCCAAAACAGGAGACAGTTGTTTCTGTCTGCTGCCTTGAAATACTATTACTAAGGATTTATCTCCTGGCAAATAAATAGAATGTATTACTTATCCATCTTTATCCAAACAAAGTTATCTATATAATGCATATATATTACATTATATCATATTATATATGTGTTATATATAGCATGCATATATTCACATTGCAAAAATTTCATTTTGAAATGTTGGGTAATTTTTATATACTTGTCATCCATTCATTGGACTATGAATATCTGGGAGGTCAAAAACTTATCATAGCTTTACTGATAATTTTTTCTCTCTTAAAGAAATTATCAGACATAATTCATGAAATATATCAAGTTCAATAAATATTAATTCAATGACTAGTTTCTTCTAGGTATGTTTAAAATTAAAATATAGCTACATACCCTACTCTGAGTATGAAGCCCCAAAGATACCAGAAATATTCATGATGACTACAGAATATTCTGAAGACCTTCAGTGTTTAAAACTGAGTTGGATTTATCCATAGAACATATATGCAATATATCAACCTTGTTTTGAGCATCTGAGGAGTATTTTAACATGAGAACCTAACTTACTGAGAGCAAGAGATGTGGTGCAAAGTAGGCAGGGAAGAAAATGCTACTTCTGAAACTCTTTTCTTCTTCATGAGACAGAAGTTGAAAGTCATCAAACTACCTGTCTGTAAGAGGATTTACATTGATTATTTATCAAAGGGGACGTGAAAAAGACTGTCGGTTATATATCACCTATTGCCATTGTCCTCATTCTCTGCAGAAATAATACTTATATTTATCCAGGAAGATTTTCCAACAAAAATTTCAGTTAGGCATGGTGATCAAATTCTAGAAAATAAAATGTAAAAGTAAGTTTAAAGGGTGGTGGTGCCCTTTTTCTCCACCCCCACCCCCTTCTCTTTCCTTTGACCAAATGTGATAGTTAATTTAATGTGTCAGCATGACTGGATGAAGGGGCACCAGTTAGATTTTTCTTGGTATACCTGCAACAATATTTCTGGTAGAGATTGGTATTTGAATCAGTAGACTAAGTAAAGTAGATCCACTCACCAATGTGAGTGGGCATCACTCAATTCACTGAAAATCTGGATCAAACAAAAGAGCAAGGGAATGACACATTATCTCTCTCTCTTCTTGAGCTGGCACATTCATCTTCTCCAGCCCCCAAATATCAGAGCTCTTGTTTTTTGACTTTCCAAATTCAGAACTTACACCAACAGCTCCCTGGGTTCTCAGGTCATTGGCCTCAGTCTGAGGGATATATAATTGGCTTCCATGGTATTCAGGCCTTTAGTCTCAGAGTGAGTTAAATCACTGGCTTTTCTGGTTCTCCAAAATGAAGGCAGCATACAGTGGAACTACCCAATCTCTGTAATTGTGTGAGCCAATTTCCATAATATATTTTCTCCTCTACCTATCTATCTATCTATCTATCTACCATCTACCTATCTAATCTATCATCTATCTTTCTATCCATCCCTCCATTCTATTTGTTCTTTTTTCTCTAAATAATTCTGATTGATACACCAAGGATTCATATGTGTTGACTTGAATAATAAATATATTGAAAGAACTAGAGAATAGAAGCTCATTCATCTCACCCTGCAACCATAGAGAAGTAGGTTATAAGTCTTGGTTTCTGACTTTGTGATCTGTGGAACTTCCACTACAACCTCAATTACCCCCATCCCCATCTGCTTGGAAACCAAACATATCACTTCACTTAAGACTCCTTAGGATGATGAAATTTACACTGTAAATCTGATTTCTGAGTTTGTTTCTATGATCTACCGCTCTTAAAAAAAAAAAAAAATATATATATATACTTTCACCCACCAGCTTTTGTATTCTGACATTGTAAGCCCAAACATACCAGGAGGAAACTTTAGCCCAAACCTAATTTACCAATTTTCTTCTTTCAGTCAACCTCTCAGGTTTGAGCGTCCTTAGGTTTGAAAGGTTAACCAAAACTTTAGGCTTCATTATCACTATGTCATCACTACAAATGTATTTATCTCAAGTCCCACTGGGAAATAGCAAAACAGTGAGTTGTGTAGGCGTCTATACAGCTAGAAAACATGTGTTGAAAATGACAATGGAATGAAATTCCTCTAAAAAATGTTTAAATGCCCTATCATGTAGGGGAAATGTACCTGTTTCTTATTGTCTTTCCAGGATTATGGATTTGACAAACCAAGCATTGGTCATAGATCATTTTAGCAATTTAGAACAATCAGCGTGTGCACGCACATGCACACACACACACACACATACACACACACGCAAACTCATATGTGTATTTTCTATTTGAATCATTTTATCTCTTCCATGATGAGTAATGGAGTATACAGATTTTAATAATAGAAGCCTTAAGGGCTCAGCATAAACCAGGCAACTCTCCAGGCTCTCCATGTGTCTGTGCATTGCGTTAGATTCATGTCTTCTTTAATACCAGTTTTGTTTCTTTAACTCAGATACATGGCACTATTACATGGATTATTATAGGTCATTTGACTTGGACTATGGAGTTCATTTAAATTATTTATCTAAACAATTTTAGCACTGGCTGATTTAGCATGAAAATAGGGTCAACTATTTTTTTGGTATTTAGTTAATTCTTGTCCTGCTTGGGTTAGCAGTTTTATAACACAGTCAGAACTTTCATTAGTGTTCTGGAAATTCTTGCCCAGTCCAAATGATGTGAATCTATAGTCATCAGAAACCTCTATTCAAAGTGCTTTTCAGGATCATTTCCTTAACTTCCATGAACTTTTTTGAAGACATATTTTAGCATTTTACTTGCTTATACAGAGCTTTCAGAAAATGCATCAGAATTTAAAAATTGACCATGAAAATACTTAATACGGTCATGTGTGAAGATTCAGTTCACATGAAAATTTGGTTATGTTTTTGCTCCATGATAATTTAACATAATAATCGTAATTTTGAGTGAAAATATATAATAAGACATTTCAGAATTTTGGAAATCTCACATGATTTTGGCACATATTGAATAACATTGTTACAAAAACATAACCAAAGAATACTAAACATTATTTCATATTTGACAATGCTTCCTATGTAATTTAATATCAAATAAGCTTATTTGTCTCTCTTTTGAATGTTGCAGGGTCCCACTACAGCAACCCAAAGTTAATTTGAGGTTAAAATAAGAGACAGTTTTAAATTCAAATTTTGGTTTTGGGAAGCCTGTCAAATATGTCAAAAGCTTAAAACACTTAGTCAAAATAAGATCAAAGTCACTATAAAATAATAGTCAGTGATTTAGCCAAAGTAATAAAAAAAAATATTTTAAAGATCAGAACACTTATATTCCTTGGTAGATAGGAGATGAAGTTTTCCAAACAATTAAAACATTTAATAAAGACAACAACAAAAAATCTCTTTTTATATCTGTATTTTTTAATCTTTTATTTCTACAATTTTCTCAAAAGGGGAACAAAATTCTTTACACGAGGAAAAAAAAACTTTTACTTTTGTCTTAGTGTATTGTAATACTAAAGTTAATTTTGATAATTTTTCATCAAATGTAAGTTAATTTTAATTAAAAACAAATCCATCCTATCTCAATCAGTTTCTGATGACACAGGTTTTTCATGAACTTTTAACAATCTCTTACAATTTTATTATTTCTTCTCAATTTTTATATTTAGTTTTATCCACATTTTCTTATTTTTCAGTTTGAAATAACCTTTAAGTAATTTTTACACTAGGCAAAATTACTTTTTCTTAACACACATTTCATGCCTTTTTAACTTTTCTCAACAAAAACATATCTTGCTTTTTTACACACTCTATAGACACAATTATTTTTCTTATGTCCAGTTATTTTAATTATATATAAACTATAATTTTTGCTCCTAATAATTCTAGTTCATAGTGAAAACCTAGAAAGTAAGTAAATTAATTAAAATGTATGTTTAATAATTAATGTTGCAGTATTTTAAATTACAATGACTCAAATATTTTATGATTATCTATTACTTAATTTAATATATCATGACTTTAAATTACCAAAAAGAATTTTGAAACTATGACACAAGTAGCCATCTTAATGTCTTTTAGTCATCATTAGTCTCAAGCCTAATTTCTTTCCCAATCATCTTTGGTCTCAAGTAGCCATAGGAAACCAAGGATGGCTATGAAGGGCAAAGTCCATCTGAGTCCTTAACTTCATACCAGAAGTAGAGCTCATGACAGAAGACAATGCCTGTAAGATCTAGTCCTTCTTCTAATGGCCAGAGGCAAAGTTGGATCAGGGAGGAGAATGCCATTTGGGCTTGACTCTGCCTTGTAGCTGGTGGTCTAGTACTAAGGGTATGTCCACAGGTCTCCCCATGGCCTCCTGTATAAGTCTTAAAATCTAGGGGTTCAAAATCAGAAATATAATCTCACAGTCAAATTACAGAAGTAGCAGTTTCATGATATCAAAACACGTAGCAGGGACAACATAAACCTGTCTGACCAGTAGATATAGGCAAAGAAGTCTGAAATTACATTTAACTGAAAATTCTGAAGCAATTGTTGTTTTATTGTTTCTGCAATTTTATCTTATTTTTATTTTTATTTTTATTTTAGTTGGAGTCTCACTCTCTTGCCCAGACTGGAGTGCAGTGGCGGCTCCCAGCCACCGCAGCTTCGACCTTCTGGGCTTCGGTGATCCTTCCACCTCATCTTCCAAGTAGCTGGAACTACAGGCATGCACTACCACACCCGGCTAATATTTTGATTTATTGTAGAGATGAGGTCTCACCAAGTTGCCCAGGCGGGTCTCAAACCCACGGGCTGAGGCAATCCTCTCACCTCAGTCTCCCAAGGTGCAGTATTACAGACTGAGCCACCGAGCCCGGCTATTCCTGCAATTTTAAAACTAGCTTTATTTACCAAATATTATCACATATATGTTGCACACATAGATATATAGACATACAGACAAACAGACAAAAGCAGATCTTACATGTTTAATTAAGAATTCTCATTTACTGACTTTCAAATAGTTTTCCCCTGCAGATTATCAGTGTTGTAACTACTTGTTTGATTGCCCCAAGTAATTGTTAGTAAGGCCACAATTTGCCTTCTAAAGGGATGACTCTTAGATGAAACAAGGCAGAAAATTTATATATCAAAAGCACAGAGCTAGAACTTCAGGTCTACATATTGTACCATCATTTTCTGAGACCAAAGAAAAAGATTGTACATAAAAGTCCAGTTAAGACAAAATGGCCATAAAAAGCACCTTAAGCAAAGGTAGGATTTGTTATGTAAATTTAACATATTGGAAAGGGTTTCTAGTGACCCAGTTCCCTCTTTCACACAATCTTAGAAATGGAAATTTTCTTTTTTTTTTTTTTTTTTTACAAAAAGATTTCAAAATAGTCTCATAAAGGCCAGAAAGGTTTGTTTCGACTTAATTTAATGAGCGGTCTTATTCGCTTAGCTTTTTTTTCTTACCTAAAATTACTGAGTTCAGGACAAAACCCATTAAGGAATAGGCAAAGAAAATATTCTCAATGCCTGGACTCAGTATGGAGAGCTTTAAGAAAGAAGCAAGCCTCCTTTACCTGAGAGTCTACCTTTAGTAAACATTTTATTCGGAATAACTTTCTTTTTTTCTTTGGGGCAGGATAGTTACTAGGTAAAAGGTTGACAGTTTCAATTTTTCTTATTAATTAGTTTCTTTTTATTTGCTTTTTATTAGGAGTCTGTTATTAAAGAGAAAATTAAAATATTTAAATCTTTTTAGAAGTTTATTCAGATCAGTAAGCATCCCTGGGTGAGTCTAATTCAAAAATCATTTTTAAACTGAAGTTCATTTGAAACATTTCAGTGCAATTTTAAATTACCTTCAGTAAGATTTTATCTTTTCAATAAGTGTAGTTGCTGCTTTGGGGGCCTAATATTTATACATGCAAATGTAGGCACAGCTAGAAGGTGGAATACTCAATTTCTCAGAAATTAAGGATCCTATTTTGACATTGAATCCTGGCTTTGACTCTCAGATCCCTTTGATTAACTAAGCCAATAATGTTTCCCTACTTGATTGTGCAAGAAAAAGAGACAATAGCAATAGAACACAAAAAAAATTTTCTGAATTCACAAAAGTCAACATGTATACCCCCTGTGTTACAATTATGTACTGCTAGGTTGTGCCTGACCTAGTCAGACATCTATGACCTCTAACTAGATCCAAGCCAGATAGTTATCAGATCCAATCTAATCCTGGACCCAGTCCAGTTTCTGTCATGAATTCTAAACCCAATCTGGATAAAAAATTTGCTCTAGCAAACATGGATAACTCAAAACACAAATTCATGGAGCTTTGGAATTCAAGAGAAAATTTACCCATTGTTATCAGGTGCTGTGAGAGAGCAATGGATACAATGGCACAATAAATATGTCCCTTGGTCACTTGGTGCTTCTGGGAATCACTAGAAACTAATTTTGATCCCACTTCTTACACCATTTGCTAGACAAATAAATTGTAACAGTCTAATTTAGCCAAAAATAATTCATGCATCAAACAGAAGCTCTGCACCAAATTGGTGCAGAGAGACATCAGTGCTGCTGTGTGGTCAGACAGGATTCATGGACAGAAAAAAACAAAGTGAAGTACAGAAAGCAGAAGTGATGTACAGAAACAGATGAATTGGTTACAGCTCATCATTTATCTCATTTATACTGTTAACCATCTGTGATTGGCTGAAGCTTGGTGATTGACATAAAAGAAGGATACAGTCTGTTTATACATCCAGGTGAAGGTAGCTTTAGGTTACATTTAATTTAACAACATTTGTGGTGAATAAGGTCACATTGATCTAATTCTGTTTCTTCATTTTGCATACCCTATTGTGAGTTGACATTTATCCCTTTCTTATCATTTTACCTGGTGTTCAGCATTTTTTTAACATTCTAACTGTTCACTTTATTTCCAGTTTTGTCCCCTACATACATTGAAAATTATTTTTGCTATATAAACTTTCTTGAAACACATCTATATTAGAAGGTCACTTGCCTGTTCCAAAAGACATTGGGGGAAAGGAGGCTCTGTTTCTACAATGGCATCAATTGTCACTTTAACGAGAATAGAAATTCAATGTTATTACCATCTAATTCTTCAGTTTCAGTCAACAAATAATTGCTTTTTACTATGACACAGCTAATTAATAACCTTTTGTGATTTTTTTTCAAACTTAATGCAGTTAGTAGCCTACCTAGGTTAAAAAATAATAATAATAACAAAGAGTCCAAAAATAATCGCAGCCCTAAGTACTCAGAAAGCAGGATCCGATAAGATACCTCTGTCCAGGCCAGGTGCAGTGGCTCATGTCTGTAATCCCAGAACTTTGTGAGGCAGAAGTGAGAGGATTGCCTGAGCCCACAGGTTTGAGACCAGCCTGGACAACATGGTCTCTACAATAAGTAAAAAAATTAGCTGGGCTTGGTGACATGTGCATGCAGTTCCAGCTACTTGGAAGCCTGAAGTGGGAGGATCACCTGAATCCAGCAGGTCAAGGCTATGGTGGCCGTGAGCATACCACTGCACTCCAACCTGGGTGACAGAGTGAGACTCCAACTCAAAAGACAAAGAAAAAGATACCTCAGTACAGTATAAGGCCTGTGGTGGGAACCAATATGAGGTAGGGGTTTGTTCAATGTTTGTCTAATTCCAAGTCATTCCTTCTACTATTTGACTAACATAACATGTGTCTTCATCTACTCAAATATCATCTCTTTCTGAAACCTTTTATGGAAGTTTCAGGACATAGTCACGTTTATTATTATGTCCCATTCATTATGATATTTAAGCTTATAATGATCTTGCTTTGTTTCAAAATATTGAATGTGCATCACAATTCCAGTTATTTCTGTTTCTTTGTTTCTGATGCTTTTTCAATCTTGACTTCTGTTCTTTGTAAGCTGTCTACTCAAGCAAAATTGATCTACTCATGTTTCACAATGATATCTTGTGCAATTTGACTTTCATAAATTTTATGTTAAATATTCTGTTTGAAATATTTTCTCTCATCTCACTTTATGTCAATGTTGTTCAGCCTTCAAAAACAAATCAATGTGTCATTCCTTCCCCTATAAAACAATATCTGACTCTATGAGTATGCTATTTTTCAGAAAAATATATAATATAACATTTTGGTTGCATAATTTGGAAACATTTCATATATATCTGCTTTCTATTATTTAATTATGTCTCTACACATCTATTTTCATATCTACCTATATGTCATCTAATTTGCAAATTTTAAGAAAATTCTTATGGAGATACTACTTCACACATATTGTAATGGCTACAATAAAAAATTTAGCTAAAAAATATTGCTGTGGAGGGAAAGAAATTGGAACCCTCATACACTGCTTGTGGGAATGCAAAATGCCACAGCCACTTTGCAAAACAGACAATTATTCAAAAAGATAAATATAAAGTTGCCATAAGACCCATCAATTCTACTTCTAGGTATATGCCCAAGAAATTTATTTTAATGCCCAATAATTTGTATCAAAATATCCATTACTCATAATAGCCCAAAATTGAAAACAAGTCAAAGTCCATCAAGTAATTAATACATAAAGAAAACGTAGTATATTCCAATAGTGAAATATCATTTAGCTATAAAAAGAAATAAAGTATTAATTCATGCCACAATATGGATAAACCTTAAAACATTATGCTAAATAAAAACAACCATACAAAAAGGGCCACATGGTGTATTTATATAAAATGTCCAAATATGTAAGTCAGTAGATATATTAAGTAAATTAGTGACTGCCAGTGTCTAGGAAGACAGAAGTATGGTTTCTGACTATACAAGGGTACATGGTTTCTTTTGGGGTGATAAAAATCTTGTGGAATTGAATAGCCGTAGTAAAATTAAATTGTTGCACAACTTAAGTGTACAATGCAGTGTTTTCTAGTATATTCATAAAAGGATAAATTTTGTAGTATGTGAGTTATATCTCAAGAAAATAATTTCATATTATAGGCAAATATTCATTTTTTAAATTATTAATGAAACATTTTATGTCCATAGTGGGTACTCAAAATGTTCTCATAGTCAACTGACATATAAATAAGTAGAGTATTGAATAAATAAAAATGATAAGACGGGTGCTTCAAAACAATCCATACTAGTTTTTATCTTTTGTGTTTAATATTTTTACCAGTCTGCTCATTGGGATATACATATTTTTAGCAAATAACACCAACTATAAAGGCATAGCAGTTACGTGACTACCAACTGCCGTGCCTTCCTAAAGAAACATGAGGAATGTAAATGAATTTACCCTTTAAAAGTGCAAGTTTTCAGTCTTTAATCTCAATTTCTCAGACACAGCCTGCTGTTG
This sequence comes from Tarsius wallacei, assembly GCA_963574415.1. NCBI lineage: Eukaryota > Metazoa > Chordata > Mammalia > Primates > Tarsiidae > Tarsius > Tarsius wallacei. The sequence goes on along the minus strand of CAUYQG010036882.1, from coordinate 10,956 downwards.
TAGTTAGGGCCTTGGCTGTGTGGCAGTCTTTAAAATTGCATGGATTCAATCAATGAGTTTAATGATGTTTAACAACAGGAACCTGTAAATACAGACGATTGAAGTTGTCAATTTACTGATATAATCTTGCATGGACAACCAATTGAATGTCTCCTGCAGTCAGCCTTACTGAGCAATCTCTGGAAGAATGGAAGAAGTTCTTAACTTCCTTTCTCCCCAGTTTTCAACATAAATTTGTCCAGTACAATGTCTGTGTTTGATCTACTTTCATTCCTCATGAACATTTGCAAATGATGACTAAGAATAAAACAAAATAAACAAAAGCAAAATATGAGGTTGGGCCCTGGAAAAAAATGCTACTTTAAATACCAAAAATTAAATCCTATATGGGAAAATTTTGACCCTTTTCTTCTAGATTTATTTAACTAAAACGTTCCATTTTATTTCACAGAGAAACCATATTGCATTCAGATGTGAAGATATCTGAATGATAGTTAAGACTTAGATAAGCCGAATCATCCGTTGAAGTAAGTAATGGTATTGCCAAGTGCTGCACTTCTTTCCATTAAAGACTTTTTAATTTGCTCATGACAGGTAGCTGAAGTATATTTTAAATTAGTGTGCTATTTTTTTCTTTCTACTTAATTGGTAGGGATTTCATATCCTTTCACTCATATCAATTTTTATTGAACATGCAAAAGCATTGCAGGGAAATGAGCAAACAGCATAAATGATAGTCATTTATTGAGATGACCAAACCTTCTTAGCCAAGCACTTCTCTTTAGTACAGTATAATTTAGTATAGTTTAATTCTGTACTGAGAAACAAAGCTGACCTTATGTTTTTGTTACAGAATTTGAATTTGCAGTTAGAATTTGCAACTTAGTAAAATACTGCAATCCCATTTACAATGTATTATCATAACTTTTCAAAAGAAATCTAAGCAACTATTTTTATTAAGATATTTTCAAGTAAGAAATTATTATGAAAATGATATATGCAAGCACAACAAGCTGTGGAGAAAACATTTTAAGGAACAAGTAGGTCTTTTGTCCCATTCAATTTCTTTCTTATTACTTTTAGTACCACCCATTAAATTTTTATTCAGAATCCTGGGTATAAAATATACTAAAATAAAATATTTTTTGAAAACCTGTTTGTTTCCATTTCTCCTATCTTGTAAATGAAAAATAAAGAAACATTGCATCCAGATTCATTACTGGTGATTATAATATATATCAAGAGAGTAGATAAAAGATGAAAATAACTAGAGATAATATTTGTTCAGTCAGTCTATGTTTAATATGGAATGTCATTCTGGGATAATCAAAAGTCAATGACTTAAAATCCTGGTTCTTCCCTTTGTCATCTATGTTTTCACGGAAAATGTATTTAATCTTTCTTGAACCTTGATTTCTTCACACTGAATAAATGAATACTAAATTCTGAGGAGAGTAGAAATGGTGTTGGAGAATTAAGGAGAAAAGAAAAACTTTAGTTTTGTGCCTAATATTAATGTTTCAGCAAATACTTCCCCTTCCTTCTCTTTCTCTCTCTCCTACTCTTCTTTCCTCTTCTCCCCTCCCTCCCCATGCCTCTCTTCTCCTTTTCTTCCTTCCTTCCTTCCTTCCTTCCTTTCTTCCCTCCTTCCTCCTTTCCATTTCTAATGCTTTCTGATTTTAGTTATTTAATTTGCTATCTTAGGACTATTTTATTGCCTCATAAGGTTCTAAGCACCCACAGTTTCGATCTTCTAATTCTGTGTTATAGTACTATTGTAAGCACAAATTTAGCAGATTATTTGTACAAAATATGTAATTTATTATGTTTGATTTTAAGTTATTTAATTCAGGTAATTAATCACTTCTAAGAAGTCACTGAATATTATTTGTAATACTTGACTGACATATGTAACAAATAGAATATTTTCAATTGAATATCAAACTCAGCAATGAAATGCAATAATTCTGTAGGATCTATGAATATATATTTTGTAAGATCCTTGTCATATAGCATGCTCAAGATATGTGTTTTTTCACGTCAAAAAACTCTGTAGCCTTTTGCAAAAAGATCCTCCAGTGCATTATATATTAAATAGCATGGGTTTCTTGCTCCTTATAAGAATACAAGGAGTCTCTTTTTATGATCATGGTTTCACAAGAAAATCTATCAAACCATTATTTAATTGTTATTGTTAATATATGACAGATTTTTTATCAGTGTTTTCATAGAAGAAAGAATGGATGATTAGGTGCAAAAACTCCAACATTGCCACTTATCTTCCACCGAAATGTTTGAAATGTCTCTATTGATAAATACCTTCTATTTACACAGTAGTTGCATTTAGTTAAACATTTTTTTGAAGTTATCATTTGAAAAACTCAAAGCTTGTGAATACTGACACCTTTATGCATAATCCATTTTCACACTTTATGATTCTGAGGAAGTTGCTCCAAGTCTAGAAATAATCTGTTTTACAATATTGAATATGAGGGGGCATCACTTTTAGGAAATTTTCTTCTTAAAAAAACACCTACACTTTTTGCCAAAAAGCCATTTTTGCTGTTTCTTTTTTAGACTTCAGATTTTACTTCCAAATTTCTAATCAAAATGCTTTATTCACTTTAAATTTATACTGAATGGAGAGAGTGTCAGGACAGATAGATTGGTTGTTTTGAAGTCTATATTTTTATTTTACAAGTATATATCCCTATATTTTGCACAAAGATCAACAACAGTACTTCAAGCCATTCTAAGCAACAATAAGCAATTATCAAACTTAACATGTCTTGTTTTTCTTTTAATTTGCATTTAGAGTGTATCTTACCCTACCTGGAAAATAGTACTCTCACTTCAGTAAGTGGAATAGTGAAACTGTTTACATGTCTGAGATTGTTACATGTTGGTATTATTGTGCCTGTTTGGGATACTGAAATAAATAAGTTTAACAAATTGATTCAGTATTGAGTTTGTTTGAGTTTAATGGAACCTAAATTGTACAGAATGATACATGAAACTTTAATTAGAGGCATATTTCAGGTCACTGAGTAATTTTACTTATATCAGGCATCACAGACAAGATGGAATGATGATATGTTGTAATATTTGAATATTATTATTTTGGTTTTCACACTAGTTGAAAGAGTTCCCTCCATTTTTATCAAGGATAGCAGGATAGGAGACCCGTCTTTCAGGAAATGATACATTTGTGGACCTATTGCTTTGTGTACAGAACCGTGTGGAGTCTAAGTTAATCAAAAAAGAATCATGCTTTTCTGTGTCCAGTGTAGATTAAGGGTAAATCAGGAGAGGAAAATATAAATGCAGTTAATTAAAGAACAAAGCAATATGATTTGTTAATTGCTACAAGAATATAAAAGAAAAGTGAAAAAGTACATCAGTGAAGGTTAACTTAAATCCTGAATTGTGAAACAGGTTATAACCACATAATTAAACTGAAATACTTACAGTTGCCCAGATGCTTCGGATTTATGTCAAATCTTTTGCCCAGAGTAACTTTCCCTATGCTCTATTAGCCTGCTACTTAGAGTATTTTGATGATTTTTAGAATAGCTCTATCTACAGTATCTTTCTTTAAGTCTCCTCTGGATTACTCACATGCGAAATTAAATGTTTCTTTTATTGTGTTCCAACAACCCCAAGTACATACTTATATCATATGACTATTTAGATATTTGCTACAGCTTGAGCTTGAGCTAAAGGGGGCAGTGCTTTGTTTCACTTATTCTAGATTCCTGTTACCTAGTATATTCTCTCATGTTTTACTCCTCTACCAAAAGCCCAATGTTTCTAACCAGGAATTATCTTCTCCACACTCTCTTTTTGGAGGAGCTAATTTGATTCTATAATTTCAATTGCAGCTAAAACTCCTCAAATTGCATTTGTAATTCCAATTAAGTGAGATTAGACTACAATCAACGGTCTACCTGACATTTCTACTTGAATGCCATGTAGGTATCTCTATCTCCATATGCTTATACTCTACTTGTTTTCTCCATATACTGTATGCCCAATTTGTCTTGCTGCTTAAGTCAGGATATTCAAAGCACCTTTGATTCTTCTCTACTTTGATTCTCCAAATAAAATGTGCCACCCATTCTCTATAATTATGCTTCCCAAATTCATCTACTTCTTGATCTTCATTATCATTTTCCACCACCTAACGTTCTCTAATACCTTTCTCTTTTTTCATTCATTGACATTCTGTTTCAGTAGGCTCTTTCATAGACTTAACACTTTGAATCTTCCCCACTCAGTATTTATGCATAATGCTGTTATATCAAAAGAGCTCAAATTTTAATTCTGGCACACAGTTAGTCCCTTATTTTCTTCCAGCTGTCTGCTTAATTTTGCTTCCCTAAGGTTAAAACTAAGGCACCCAATCTGTACTGGAATTCACTCTCAGCCAACTGTTTTTTTTTTTTTTGTTTTGGGAGGGTTTTTTTTGTTTGTTTGTTTTTTTGAGTTGGCATCTCACTCCGTCGCCCAGACTGGAGTGCAGTGGCCACTTCTGGCCACCGCAGCCTCGACCTGCTGTGCTCTGGCGATCCTTCCACCTCAGCCTTCCGAGTAACCGGAACTACAGGCGCGTGCTACCACCCCCGGCTAATTTTTTGATTTATTGTAGAGATGAGGTTTCGCCTGCCAAGCGGGTCTCGAACCCTCGGGCTCAGGCAATCCACTCACCTCAGCCTCCCAAAGGCGCGGGATTACAGGCTGAGCCACCGAGCCCGGCTGCCAACTGTTTTTTTTACATAGCACTTTACTTGTCTCTTTCTTAATACTTAAAATTTCATTACCATGATGTTTGTTTTTGCCTTTATTATTTAATATTTATATTTAGAGCCATAAAGACAGTATTCATCTCACTACAATTTACCAAACACCTAGCAAAAAGTTGAGGCAATAGGAGCTTCAAGAATACATGTTTAAAAAAGTGAATGCATAGATTTAAAAATAGCCAGGGAGAATATCATCATAAAAAGAATGCACATAGAATAAATCAGAATAATCATGAATACAAGCTCCATGAAGAAAAGTACATTTTATTTTTAATTACTGTATTCCTTTGTCTAAGGGCACATTGGCATAGTATGTGTCCAATAAAATTTGTTGAGTCAATGGAAGAATTTGAAAGTCAATATTTTAAATAATTTTAAATGACAACAGACAAGGTCTGACCACTGTGCCCTTATATTGACAGCACCATACAAACAACTTGGTAAGGTTTGATAACCTTGATATATCAGTGTCTCACAGTTGTGATCATGTGGATATGTAGCAGTGTCTTGTTGAGTGGCATTCATTATTGTTGTTTCAGGTTTTTCTGTGCCATCTTAAGAATACTGGAACTTGAATCACAGCAATGAATAAACATTACATTTCTTGTTAAACTTGGCAAGAGTGGACTTGAAATTAGAAACATGTTAGTCCAAGGTTATGGGGATAATGCTGTGAAGAAAATGGCAGTGTTCAAATGGATTAAATGTTTTTGGGGGGGAGAGAAAGCATCGCTATTGGAGAGTTCAGGATGACCAGTAACAAACAGAACTGACAAAAACATTGCAAAGATGTGTTAAATTGCACGTCAAAATTGTCAACTAAGAGAAGCATAGCAGACCAAATAAACATTGATAGAAAAACAGTTAGGAAAACCATAAATAAAAATCCTGGCATGAGAAAGTTGTGTGCAAAAATGGTCCTGAAGGAGCTCTTGCATCACAACACTGCACCATCTCACATGGCACTGTCAGTAAGGGAGTTTTTAGCCAGTAAGCAAGTAACTGTATTGAAACCCCCTCCCTACTTACCTCTTCTGAACCCCAATGACTTTGTGCTTTATCCAAAGATAAAGAAACTATTGAAAGAAAGCCATTCAGAACATCAAGAGTAATACAATGACAGCTCTGATGGTCATTGCAGAAAAAGAGTTCCAAAATTGCTTTTATGGGTGGACTAGGCACTGGCATCCATGCATAGCTTCCCAAGGGGAGTACTTGGAAAGAAACCATAGTGATATTCAACAATGAGGTATCTAGCACTTTTTCTAGGATGAGTTTGCAAACTTAATTGTCATGCCTTGTAAATGTTAAGATCTGCTTCCAAACTAAATAAAAATTAAAGCCTTTTCCTACTTCATATGCATAGTGGATAGAAATATTTTATTTTCTGCAAAAATTCTGTTAAATATATTTACTGTCTTAGAAGTCAAAGAAAGAAGCAAAAACAAGTTTTTGGGGGTCACTGTATAAGATAATGTAATCAAGGTAATGAAGAAACCTGAAATAACTTTAAAATCAAGAAACACAGTAATAAATTTACTAATCTTCAGAGTGACTTTCATGGATAAGAAAAAAAGAAAAACACATTTTATACTTTGATCTATAAATAACAAAAGAAAAAGTAAAAATTTCAAAAAATCTAAAATATACATTTGATGGCATAAAACTTCTGTAAAAATTGTTTTTCCATTATCTTATATGATAGTTATTCAAATATAAAACTTTGCAAGAGGTTTGTCACGTCTCTTTTCTCAAAATCAATATTTTAGGCTAGCCTCTTTTCCCCCACTTATATTTATTTCATTGTCTCCACAAGAAGACGGAAAATACTTGTAAGACAGCTGTTTTCTTTTGGAGAATTCACAACGGAGAAAACAAAATAGTTTTGCATGAGGAACAAAAGAACTATCTTTGGTTTGGTTTTAACTTTGAAATGATAAGCTATTCTCAATCTGATATTAGAAACAATAAGAGAAATAAATTTTATACAAGTGAACATCCTCCCAATTCTATAAGCATAATATAAATCATCTTTAAAAAATAAAAATATATAATTATCATTTAAGTAACAACCTTTGAAAAAGGAGGCCAAGCCAGGTGTGGTGGATCATGCCTATAATCCCAGTACTTTGGGAGGCCAAGGTGACAGAATTGCCTGAACCCACGGGTTTGAGACTAGCCTGGGTCACTTGGCAAGACCTCATCTCTACAATAAAACAAACAAACAGACAAAATACCTAGACATGGTGATGTGTTCCTGTAGTACCAACTACATGGAAAGTTGAGACGGAAGGATCACTTGAGCCCAGCAGGTCAAAGCTTTCTATGTTGTTCTGTCTATATGTCTATTTTAATGCCAGTGTTACACTGTTTTGATTGTTTTTAGCTTTGTAATGTAGTTGAAGACAGGTAGTATAATGACTCTGGGTTTGCTCTTTTTGCTCACTATTTCTTTAGGTATTTGAACTTGTTTGTGATTGCTTACAACTTTAGAATTTATTTCTATTTCAGTGAAAAACTGTCATTGGAATTTTGACAGAGATTGTATTAAATCTATAAACCACTTTGAGTAGTGTGAACATCTTAACAATATTAATTCTTCCAACTCATGAAGTCTGGATATCTTTCCATTTATTTATGTCTTTATTTTTTTATCAATGTCTTATAATTTTCAGTGTAGAGGTCCTTTACTCTCCTGATTAATTTTATTATTATTTCTTTTTGTAACTGTTGCAAATGGAATTGTTTTCCTAATTTCTTTTTCAAATAGTTTGTTGCTAGTATATGGAAACAATACTGATTTTTGTATGTAGATTTTGCATTCTTCAGTTTTATCAAATTAATTTATTAGATCTACCAATATTTTGTTGTAGTTTTTCAAATTTTGAATATATATATTCATGTCATCAGCAAGCAGAGACAATTTAATTTCTTTCTTTCTGATTTGGATGACTTTTATTCTTTCTCTTGCCTAATTACTCTAGGTAGTACTTACAGTCCTATGAAAAATAGAAGTGGCAACAGTGGGCATCTTGTTATGTTTCTGATCTTAGAAGAAAGGCTTTTAATTTTCATCAAGTATAATGTTAGTTGTGGGTTTGTCATACATGGCCTTTATTGTGTTTAAGTATATTCCTTCTATAACTAATTTGTTGTGTTTTTATCATGAGAGGATGTTGAATTTTGTCAAATTTTTTTCTGTATCTATCGAGATGATTGTATGATTTTGTTCTTCATTTCCTTATTGTTGTATATTGCACTTATATGTTTGCATATGTTGTATAATTCTTCCATCTCAGTGGTAAATTCCACTTGATTGTGGTGAATAATCATTTTAAAGTAATATTAAATTTGGTTTTCTAGTATTTTGTTGAAGATTTTTACATGCATCTTCATCAGGGATACTGGCCTGAGATTTATTTTCTTGGAGTGTTTTTGTCTGGTTTTGGTATCATAGTAATGTTGGTGATATAAAATGAGTTTGGAAGTATTTCTTCTTGAAATATTTGGAAGAATTTGAGAATGATTGACATTTGTTTGTTTGATTTGTTTGTTTGTTTTTGTTTTATGTTTGATAGAAGTCATCTGTAAAGCCACCAGCTTCTCTTTGATGGGAGAATGATTATTACTGATTGAATCTCCTTACTTTTTATTGGTCTGTTCAGATTTTCTATTTCTTCATAATTCACACTTGGTGGTTGTATGTGTCTAGAAATTTACATATTTCTTCTAAGTTATTAAATTTGTTGATATATAACTGTTTACAGTAATATTTTATGAGCCTTTTATATTTCTGTGATATTAGTTGTAATGCCTTTTTTCACTTATGATTTTATTTATTTGATTCTTCTCTCTTTTTATGTTCATTAGAATAGTTAAAGTTTGTCAATTTGTCTTTTCAAAAAATCAGTTCCTACTTTTATTGATATTTTCTGTTGTTTTTCTAGTCTTTACTTAATATCTTCTCTGATCTTTATTATTTTCTTACTTCTACTAACTTTGGACTTTGTTTATTCTTCTTTTTCTAGTTCCTTAATGTGTAATGTTAGATGGTCTATTTGAGATTTTTCTTATTCATGACAGGAGTTTATTTCTATGAACTTTCTAATAGAACTGCTTATGCTGCATTCCATAAGTTTTGATATTTTGCATGACCATTTTTTTGTCTCAATAAACTTTTAATTCCTTCTTTGACCCATTGATTGTTCAGCTGCATGTCGTTTAATTTCTGCATATTTGTGTGTTTTCCACAATTCCTCCTCTTTTTTATTTCTACTTTTATATAATCATGTTTTGAAAAGATACTTGATATGATTTCAATCTTCCTAAATGTGTTAAGTCTTATTTTGTCACCCAATATATATGGTCTATTCTGAAGAATGTTCCATATACACTTGAGAAAATAGTGTATTCTCTTGCTGTTAGATAAGACTTTATTTATATATATATAAATATAGACTTTATTTATATATATATATGCCAGGCTCGGTGGCTCAGCCTGTAATCCTGCGCCTTTGGGAGGCTGAGGTGAGTGGATTGCCTGAGCCCGCGGGTTCGAGACCCACCTGGGCAAGCGAGACCTCATCTCTACAATAAATAAAAAAAAATCAGCCGGGCGTGGCAGCTTGCACCTGTAGGTCCAGCTACTTGGAAGGCTGAGGCGGAAGGATCGCCGGAGCCCAGTGGGTCGAGGCTGCGGTGGCCGGGAGCGGCCACTGCACTCCAGTCTGGGCGACAGAGTGAGACTCCAACTCAAAAAATAAAAAATAAAAAAAAATAAAAAAAAAAAAGAACCACTCCCTCCTTCCTCTTTCGAAGGAGAAGGTCCTCACGTGTGTGGTGCATCACTGTGTCCCCAGAGCACAGCACCTGACATGTAGCACACGCCCCACCAGTACTCGTCAGATGAACAAATGATATTGTAGATGGAGAAGCCACAGATCAGAGAGGCTTTGTGAGCTGCCCAAGATTGCACAGCAAGAACCACTCCCTCCTTCCTCTTTCGAACTCCATACCTCCTACATGCCTCCTCTCTCCCGCACACTTCTGAACCCGGCTGAGCTGCAATGTCTGGGCCCTGCCTGTCCAGGGCTCTAGAATATGTCCTTAATGATGATGACACGAGCCATGGCAAGAACACTGAGCTGAGGGCCATGTTTACATCCTAGTTTTGCCACCAACTTGGAAGTCCTGTCTCCTCTCTAAGCCTCAGTTTCCCCATCTATAAAACAAGGGGACTGAAAAAGTGGCCTTCTGACATGGCTACCCATGAGAATCACCAAGGGTTTAGCATTTAAAATGCTCATGTCTACACCCCAACCCAGAACCGATGAACTTGAATCTCTAAGAGAAGGGCCCAGGACTCTGCACTGTAACCAGCACCCTTGGTGATTCTGGTATGCCTTCACATTCAAGAACCACCAGACTAACTGACTCCTTCTAGACCCTCCAACCCTGATGTGCTCAAAAACAGACTGTTGATTTTACTCCCCAAATCGTTCCTGCCCAAACCCTCTTCTGTATCACTGTTACATCCAATTATGGGTGGAGAAGCCAAGGATCAGAGGCTTTGTGAACTGTCCAAGGTTGCACAGCAATAGGGCAGTACTCAAGCTCTGAACCACTCCCACCTACCTCTTTCTAACTCCAAAGCCTCCGGTGTCCCACTCATGCTTAGACCAAAAACCAGGAGCATCCTTGGTGGCTTTCTCCCTGTCTCCCAATGTCCAGTTCATTGGCATATCCTGCCAACTTGACCTCCACAGCATCCTGAAGCACCAACTTCTCAGCCTCCCTGCTCCTGTGCCCCTAACAACTGCACCTGTCTCCTTCTTGTTACTCCATGGCCATCCTGGCCTCCTGCAGTCCACTGCCCTCCCAGCACCCTAGTGACCTTGGCAAAATAGAAATCAGACCATCTTCCTCTCCTGAGTCCAGCCCTCCAATGGCTTCCCATCCCGCTTGGAATTAAGCTCAAACTCCTTGTCTTAGCCTGTAAGACCCCTCACCATCTGGCGCCCACATCCCTCTTCTCCACTCTCCCCTTGCCCCACCAGCTTTCACTCTGTCCTACGAACAAGCTAGGCAACTCAGAGCATTTGCACTGCCTGTTCATTTGTTCATCTGACGAGTCCTGGTGGGGCGTGTGCTACAC
>CAUYQG010036876.1:0-103016 GCA_963574415.1 Tarsius wallacei | reverse complement strand
GAAATGTTCAACCTCACTAATCATCAGGGAGATGCAAATAAAAACCACTCTGAGATACCACCTAACTCCAGTCAGAATGACAATTATCAATAACTCAAAAAATAATAATTGCTGGAGAGGGTGTGGCGAAAAGGGAATACTTCTACACTGTTGGTGGGAGTGTAAACTAGTGCAACCTCTGTGGAAAACAGTATGGCGATTTCTAAAAGCCCTAAATATCAACCTCTCATTCTAATTTTAAAATTCTGGCTTAGGGTATAGACATAGCTTTGCCAATCTTTGAACCACTAAATTTCTGGACTCTCCCCATTCCTTTCCATCTCTGATCTCAAGACAACCATTTCTTGTTTGTACTCATCTCTTTCTTCTTATACCTTGATATAAATAGTGGGTAGAAAGCAACACATACTAACATTTCTATTCTTTTCAACTACTTCCTGCAGAGCCCTGTACCTGCTCGGCATTTGGTCGGCTTTCACAATTACAGCAGGGCAACAATTTATGCTACTATATAATAGAGCTCTCCGTGTTTCTCTCTTGCTTTATCTTTTTCCTTGCTGCCTGTCACTCATCTGCCATGTCAATGTCACATATTTTAGAATTTGTTAAGGAAGCTTTCTAATTCAAGATACCAATTTCCATATTAGTTAGGATAGCGCCAGTGATGAAACAAGATAGCCCCAAATTTCGTGTCTAATACCATAGAAATCCGTTTCTTGCTCAAGTGACCACTAAATGTAGATATTCCAGGTAAGCAGGTATCTTAGTTTAGGTTGCTTTAACAACTTACCATAGGATGGGTGACTTATACATAACAGAAATTTACTTCTCACAGTTCTGAAGGCCGGAAATCTGAGATCGGGGTGCCAATATGGTTGAGTTCTGGTGGGGGCCTGTCCTCTGGTTCACAGACAGCTATCTTCTCTCTGTCCTTTCTTGGATCTCTTTTATAAGGGCACGAATCCCATTCATAAGGGCTCTGACCTCATGATCTAATTACTTTCCATAGACAACATCTCCTAATATCACAAACATTCAGTCTAAAGCAGTAGGCCATTTGCCTACATGTAGTGATCTGAACATCTATGTTCCTTCCAGCTTTGGCTTCACCAGGACCTAGGATCCCTGAATTCTTGCATCTCTGTGGATAAGGAAAGAGAGAAGAAAGCATACGCTTCTTACATAAGTGCCACCTCACTCTGCTCACATTCTATTGGCAAGAACTAGTCACATGACCCCATCTAGATGAAAAGACTAAACAGCAACTTCCCAAACACAATTTTTTTCTTTATTATTTCTCCTCCTTCTCTTTCTCCTCCTCCTCCTTCTTCTAAATAGAGACAGGGTCTTGCTATGTTGTTCAGGCTGGTCTTGAATTCCTGGGCTCAAGCAATCCTCCTGCCTTGGCCTCCCAAAGTGCTGGGATTAGAGGAGTGAGCCACTGTCCTCAGCCCCCAACAGCAATTCTATCTTCTGAAGAGAATGGCCATGAGCCTTCTTTGCTACGAATACAAAAGCCAGTATAGTAATGCTTTAGACAATATAGGACTGTATTTTTTAAATCTTGTGAGGAAAATTTTTTTTAAACATAAACCATAAATCAACGATTGAGAAATTCAACTACATAAAGCATTAAGAACTTCTATTTATCAAAATATACCACAAAGAGCAAAAAGACAAGCATCGATCTTGGAGATTTATATTTGCAACATAAACAGCTGACCCTATTTATCCAGAATATATAAAGAACTCTTACAAATAAAAAGACGAGTTCAGTAGAAACTATATGCAAAATATATCGATTGATATATGAAAAGCTGCTCAAACACATTAGAATCCAGGGAAATGCAAAACTGAGCTACAGAGAGCTGCCATTTCCCATCTATCAGATGGATGAATGTTTAAAAGTTGGATAATATGAAGTATTGATAAGGCAGTGTGGCACAGTAAACTCTTTTTTACCATGCTGCCAGGAAAAAACATTTACACATCAATTTGCAAAACAGTTTGGCATTACCTCATAAAGATAGTGGGTACAAGGCATTTGTTTTTTCATCCCTCTTCTTCATTTTTTTTTTTTTTTTTGAGTCAAAGTCTTCCTCTGTCTCCCAGGCTGGAATGTAGTGACATGATCATGGCTACCACAGCCTCGATCTCCTGGGCTCAGGTTATCCTTCTGCCTCAGCCTTCCAAGTAGTTGGGACTATAGGTGTGCACCACCACGCTCAGCTACTTTTTTAATTTATTGTAGATGCAAGGTCTCCCCATGATGCCCATGCTGGTCTCGAACTCCCAGGCTCAGGCAATCCTCTCACTTTGGCCTCCCAAAGTGGTGGTATTACAGGCGTGCGCCACTGTGCCCCACCCATTTTCTCACTATTCTTTAAACAACACACACACACACACACACTCAAAAAATGCCTGACTTATTACACAAAATAAATATTTAAAGCAATCCTCTCCTGAGACATGATATAGGCATTGTAGAAAGGTGGTTTGAGGACACCCTCTAACTGCTTGGACATATTTTATGACGTATGATGCTGTTTCTTCATTCTGCCTACCTATTTAGAACTGCTCCGTTCTCCCAGCATTATATCAGCCATGGATAGCATAACTTCTTAGATAAATAGGAAATATCAGTTCCAAACCAATCTACCTCATTTTAGTCTTTCGGGGGTTGGCGAATAAAGGGGTGAGAGTGTGGAGCCATGAAATCTTTTCCATCTTACCACCCGGCCCTCTGGAGGAAGCACACCTTCTGTTCGTGTCAAAGGGGTTAATTAACAAGAGTTGGTGTCACTTCCAATAATTACTAGGAATTAAGATTTACAGAAGGCACAACAAGGGCCCAGCAGCTGTACCAAAATAAATCTTCTGATCACGCAGCCGCAGCTGTTACATCTCAGAACATATTTTCCAAATCACCTTGGCTTTTTGAAAGCCCAAGCATGAGAATCATCAGATTCTTACAGAGTTCCCTGGACTTGAAAACAGGAAGACGGGCCCCGCAAAATGCTGTATGGCTCTACCCTGTGGCCTTAAAAACCGATAGGACTCATTTTTCGTTTTCCAGAGGAGGGGATTTTCAAGCCTCTCTTTCAGGAGCTAGAATTTAAGGGCAGATATAAGCTCTTCTCTGCGAACTTGCAAATGGAAATAACTAATTCATGTAATAAACTATAAAACGTAGCCCAAATGAGTCAGAATTCTCCAGCATAGGAAAAGAGATCGGAAAACTAAAGCGGGCATTTGGATCTCTCTTTATGGAATACGAGGTGGGCTAAGTCGTCCTGGAAACCTTTTGCATTGTAATGGCCCTGCAGAAACCACTTCAAACATTATAAGGAGAGCACACCAACCACTCTTTAAAAAAAAATCCTTAGACAAAATCTTGCTTCCTAATTGCATATTATATTGACTCGAAAACGCCAGAAACAAAACAACCACTAGAGGGCACAGAAAACCTTATTAGAAATAAAAATGCCTCAGTGAAAGCCATCAGTACAGGAGAGAATGGAAAGCTTGAAAGACTGTCTTAGCCAAATGCAGCTGGGAAAAAAGCAACATGAGGATGGGTTGTTTATACAGTCTCTTTCTATAAAATATGATGCGTCCACTGGAATATGAATCAAACTGGCAAAATTCATAAATGCACACATTTTTCCACTGATGAGGCGCAATTCCTAACCTGCCATACAATTTAGATGATATCAGTTGGTTTGTTTTCAGAAATTTTTCATTCAGAAAGGTCCTTTGTAAAAAGTAATGTAGGGTCTATTAAAGATTATGCATTGCAAAACCAACACTTTCCTAACATATTCTGCTTAGAAAAGATTCCAAGGAACCCTACGCCAGAAAAGTTGGTGGGATATAGCATGTGCAGATTTCGTTTGAGAAATAAAAGGATCCTCTGTTTTTAAAAAATTCTTTGGTGTCCTTGTCTTGTGGCTAGCTAATCCTTCAGCTGGTTGGTTTTCAGCTCTTGTTTGCATCAAGGCAGGTGGTTATTGGTGGTGATGTGTGTGTGTGTGTGTGTGTGTGTGTGTGTGTGTGTGTGTGTCTTTCTCTTCAGAATGAAAGAAATGCACATCAGCTTTGGGGTCCCGCTACATGATAAAAATGAATTGCTAGGTCATGCTATAACTCCCCTTGCCAACAACATTTCTTCTGTGTCTGCTGAGAAACAAAACATCTCCATATGACCAAAATCACTGTGAACTACAAGCTAACTCAAATAAGCATTGATGCATAAAGAAGAAAATAACCTACCCGGAGGCTGCACCTGCCTGGTAAAGAATGAACCAGAGTATGTGAGCTGGAGAGGAGACACTTAGGACATGTTTTGTTTATTCCAGCAGATACTTGTTACTTTTAAATCTGCAGGAAAAATGGAAGTCAGGAGAGAAGTTATCAAGAAAGAGTAAAAAATTGTGAGTTACTCAGTTAAATGGAGCTTACTGAAGATTAGAAAAAAGGGAATGCTTCTACACTGTTGGTGGGAGTGTAAACTTGTACAACTTCTGTAGAAAACAGTGTGGCGATTCCTAAAAGATCTAAAAATCGACCTTCCTTATGACCCAGAAATCCCCCTTCTGCTAATATACCGGGAGGAACTAAAATTATTCTACAAAAAAGATACCTGCACACTCATGTATATTGCAGCATTATTCACAACAGCAAAAACATGGAACCAACTGTCCTGCCCATTGAAAGTGGACTGAATTTTTAAAATGTGGACATATACATGATGAAATATTACACAGCCATAAAGAAGGATAAAATTATGGATTTCGCAGCAACTTGCATGGATTTAGAGTCTATAATACTCAATGATCTATCACAGAAACCAAGAACTGAACACTACATGCTCTCACTCATAAGCAGAATCTGAACATTTATCATCATACTATAAGAAAGGGATTGGCAATAGGGGGAAACTGCCAGGGTGGGGGGCACATAACATCAATAAGAGTACCTGATCTCAAACCAGGCGAGGTGGGGACCAAAGAAAGGCCCAAATTTTACTGTACAATGACCACTTATGTACCTAATTCTGAATTGTACCCCACATCTTTAAAATTAAAAAATTAGAAAGAATAAGAATGAAAAATGAACTAAAAGAGATACCCCATTATAATAAGTGTATGTGGAAAAAGTTTTCAACATGGAAATTGTTATGTTTTGTCTCTGGGAATAGGAGCTCAGATGAAATGGAAATGGGACTCCCATCTTGAGAAATAGGTATCATTTCCAGATTAAATAATTCAGTGAAAACACATCTAAAATAACTGTAGGTGTCAGAGGGGCTACAATGAGCAGAAACGAAGATTAAATTGTCTCCTAAAAACAAACGGTTGGTGTGCCTAATTCTTTACTTGGCTTGGAGCACATGACAGTGGAGACATTTTAATCAGAATTAAGTAAGAGGAGCTGTCAAACCACATGATAGTGATGACAATCATGATTATGATGCTGGTAACAATGAGCACAAACTCTTTATAGTGCTGGGTTATAAGCACTTTACAAAGATTAACTCATTGAATCCTTATAACAATTAGAAGTGATTATTATGGTCCCCATTTTGCAGATAGAACTGAAACACAGGGAGGTGGGAGACTCACCCAAGGTCACACACTAGTAAACGGTAGAAACTGGGTCAAACGCAAGCAATTTGTTTCAGGGGCTACCATGTTACTATTGGTTGAGCTGCTTCTCTAACCGATACATTTGATCTGTGGGCATTTTTCTTTTTTTCCTTTTTTTTTTTTTTTTGAGTTGGAGTCTCACTCTGTCACCCAGACTGTAGTTCAGTGGCCGCTCCCGGCCACTGCAGCCTCGATCTGCTGGGCTCCAGCTATACTTCCGCCTCAGCCTTCCAAGTAGCTGGAACTACAGGCGCGTGCTACCACACCCGGCTAATTTTTGATTTATTGTAGAGATGAGGTGTCGCCAAGTTGCCCAGGTGGGTCTCGAACCCACGGGCTTAGGCAGTCCACTCACTTTAGCCTCCCAAAGCATGGGATTACAGGCTGAGCCACCGAGCCCGGCTGCATTTTTCTTATTATAGTTCACTAGTGCTTACTGTTGTGTGAGTTGAAATGCAGTGTCCTGGACTAGCTGACTCAGATCCCTACACAGGTTAAAAAGAATGCTTCATAGACAGTGAACAATACATAGACGTTGGCTCTTGTTATCTGCACTCGTTATCACTGAGATTGTGTATTTTCAAAATGTACACTAGTACCTCAAATAATGTTAAGGAAATAAATCTCCTTACAGCCATATTAAAAGGAGATTGCTATCATTTTGCGGAGTCTAGCCACCTGGAAGCAGTTGCTTGGAGCAAAGTAAAGAAGTTCAGGCACTGGTGTCACCTACTTAACACCTTATCTCTTGCTTTATTATCTCCTCCTCATTCTCACCTCTTTCTCTTCCTTTTTTAGACCTTTCCTTTTACTAAGTGATTGTATGAAATGTCCTCTTACCAAGAAGTTCAGAAACTTGAATAGGGCTGATGTCATGTAGAGTTAGGTCTTTCTCTGAAAATAAGTTTTCCTCCCATTAATCATTTTTAAATAGAGTCTAATTAAACATTCTATGACTTTGGTCAATCCAAAAAAAAATAAAAACCCCTTCTCAACTAAAAAAGACCGAGGGAGGATGCATATGGCACTGTTTGCATTGACATAATCTGCCTATTACCATATCACAAACCCCCTAAATTAAGTGCTTTAAAACACAGGTTTTATATGTAATCAAATCACATGCATTCAGGCCTTTTGCTTACCAACTTTATCTGAGCATCAGCTTGAATTCTTAAAATCATTTCTTTCAGATAATCCTTTAGACCCTGGCTTTCAGAGTGTGATCTTTAGTCACTGGAGGTCTTCTGGATCCTTCTGGAGGTCTAGAGGTCAAAGCTGTTTTCATGATACCACTAAGGTACATTTATCCCTTCTCACTGTTTATCATTTTCCCTACTGATGCAAGCGTGATGGTGGGTCTAATTGCTGATGTCATATCCTCAAGCAAGGCAGTAGCAACACACTGTATTAATAGTCATCATGTTCTTCTCCTCCACACACTTGTGGTAAAAAAGGAAAATTCCTGTCTCACTCAAGATTGTTCCTAATGAAGCAGTACAATTTATTACCAAGTTTTAACACACCCAGACTCTGAAATGCACATCCTTTTACGGTTTGATGGGGCAAAATGGGCGGTATTTATAAAGCAATTGTGCATTCTGCTCTCCATGGCTGTCTTTTACAAAAACACTTGTGCAATTGTTTGAGTTGCATGCTGAACTAGCTGCTTTTTTTCCTCCCTGAAACTTTTCTTTTGAATGAATGACTGACAGACAAACTAGGGTTTTTCAGACTTTGGCATTTGGCAGACATTTTCTGAAAATCAGCAAACGCACCTGTCATTTCAAAGAACACAACTGACAATATTTGTTCCCAATGACAACGTTCAAGTTTTCACATGAAAATTAGAATCATGGGAAACTTACATCTGCTCCATGAGTTTGAAAGCTTCCCGACTCTTAAGGGTTTTTTTTGTGTGTGTGTGTGAGATTTGTCATAATATTAACAATTTTTTTTTACTGAATAATGACGTGTCAATTTTGGGAAACCGTATAACTTAGTGAACAAATAGTTTCTAAATGACCATTGCATAATGTTTCAAAATCAAGGGTAAAAATCCATTTTAAGTGAAGATAAACAAATGAATTTTATTTTTTATTAAAAAGTCTTTATTATTGGTTTATTTTTTTGAGTCAGAGTCTTAATCTGTTGCCCAGACTTAATCTGTTACCGCAGCCTTGCCCTGATGAGTCCAGGTGATCCTTCCGCCTCAGCCTTCCAAGTAGCTGGAACTACAGGCAAGGGTTACCATGCTTGGCTAGTCGGAAAATTACTTTGAAGGAGCTCACCAAGTTGCCTGGGCTGGTCTCGAATCCCGGGCTCAGGGAATCCACTGGCCTCGGTCTCCCAAAGTGCTGGGATGACAAGCTGAACCACCGAGCCTGGCCCTAAAACACTTTCCAACTACAGTAAGTCCCCCACATATGAACGAGTTCCATTTTCAGAGTGCATTAGCAAGTCTAATTTGTTCATAAGACGACAAAGTTAGCCTAGGTACTCCAACAAACACAACCAGCTCTACGGTACCAGCCACATCACTGTTACTCTTATGCTTGCTTCCAGACATCCTGGGTTTGAAATAAAGATACTGGACTACTGTACCTTATACAGTACCATATAGTAAAGTACACAAAAACACAACCACTTATAAAGGATACACACACGTGACAATGTATGCCAGACACATGAATGAACTTATATGATTGGACATGCAAACACACATTCGCCACTTCAAGTTAGCCACTTGAAGGTTCATATGTAGGGGACTTACTGTGTTTTTTACTTATTTCAACCATGACAACATCAGAGCTCATTAAATTAGAACCCATCTGCCTGCTAGTAAGTCAAACATTAAGGAGATTTGCAAAAACTGTAAAATCCTGTCACACTTCTAAAATTTTCTGCTTTGACACTATTTATGTCAACGTGTGATAGGTTTATAATTGCTATCTTAAAATAAATAAATGGCTTTTTAAAAAAATCAGTTTTAATTTCTAATATGCTATACAGCAATAGATATTATCCACATGAGCCAAAGGTCTATAAAGACCTCAGTACTTTTTTATACATGTAAAATGGTCCTGTGACCAAAAATGTTTAAGAACTTCTGCGTTAGATAACTGGCCTTAGTGGCCACAACCTCCATGCCTTGTCAAGAGGGAGATGCCAGGCAGAAGGGCTGGTGATCATGGAGTTTGTGTCCACAGACATGGGTCTGATCATGACCTCCCCCCCATTTACTTAGCTGTGTGACCTCAGCTAAGTCACTTGCCATCCCTGAACCCTCAATCCCTTTATCTTTAAGATGGAGATAACAATAATAGCTACTTCTCAGAACGTTAGATTGTATGAGTTGTCACAGAAAATGAGCCCACCCCAGTGTCTAGAATATAATAGACAATAAATACATGGTATTTCCCTTCTGTTTCCCTCACATGCCTATATCCACTCTATAGCCACATCATATTGCCTGTAACTCTCTTAACTTTCATACCAATACTACAATAAAGAAACCCTTACTTAATTCTTTCTTAACATCAGTCTCTAAATCTCTCCTTGGGACAAAATCTTCTCACCAAAAAAATGACTTATGCTTATAGAGTGGTTGCTACGTGCCAGGCATGGACCTAGGGACTTAATCTATATTAATTTATTTAAACCCTACAACAATCCTGAGTTAGGAGCTATTATACATATGTGTGCATGTGGGTATGTGGGTGTGCGTGTGCGTACACATTTTTTTAAACACATAAATAAAGCACAGAGAGTAACTAAAATCACACAAGCAATAGGTGTTGGAGTCAGAATTTGAACCCAGGCTGGAACTCTGTATGGTATCTTACCGATTCTGTGTGCATCCAGTTAATACAAGACTAATGGAAAATTGACAATCACATCAATATCTGCTTATTTTAGAAATAACAACAGTTTCGTCTCTCTCCTTGCATCAGTCTGTTCATTGCCAAACAGACAGACCTGTTGTTATTTAAATGGATGTACCCAACCATCCCACTTACTCATGTTGTTCCAAATGGTGGCTCTTTGTGACTGGAGTTATTTAAAAACACAGTCAGATAATTGTCTCTGGCAGATAAACAGGAATGATTTAATATTTTCCTTTCATATAATTGCATTAGAATCAATTGTTTGGACCAATCCCTCGTATATCAATTGTTACCTGACAGCCTATGTTGACTGTAAGTTGCCAGGTTTGGAGAGAAGGGGAGAGTTGATTCTTGCTTATATCAGCATGTTTGTATACAGTGGATACTAAAGCTATTTTTAAATAACATTATAAATTCTGACACACATTGTATATACATTCTAGTAGTAATTTCAAAACACATCATCATTTTTAGAACAGATGTGACAAAACTGCCAGAAGAATCTAAACAAGCCATTGTTGGGTGCCATGAGACTACTTCTCTTAACTTACTTATTTTTTTCTTACCTAGGTGTTAAATGACTGTGTTTGTGTCATCTCCTGTACCTAATCAACTTAATTCATGTTGCCAACCACTTTTTTTTCTATACTAGGACATAACTCTTATTACTTTCCCCTAGTTCAATGAAAAGCTTCAATTCATCGAATATTAAAGCAGAAAGGGTCCTGAGTTTATCCCTCTAACTTTACAGGTTGGGAAATTACTGGTACTGTAAGTGGTTCACAGAGGAGAGGAGAGGCCAGGGATCTGGAAGAAAGGAAGGATGATATTTGTTCTTCTTCTTTTTTCTAAAATTCCTTGTCAAGTCTGATGACACAGTTTCTTCAGAATTCTTTTTCTCCACTATGTATTTTCTTTTATCTCTGTCACTTTCTCTCAGTCCAGGTATCAACTGAAATATGGGATACAGACCTTTCTCCTTCATATCCCCAAAATTCCACTCATTTGATGTCACCATGGGAATAGACTTTCACTGAGATAAGTAGGAGTAATGGCATGGGGGGGATTGTGTCTCACCACCATATGGGAGATAAACTAAAATCAAATATTAGATTTCTCTCTTCTTAAAAGTCTCTTAGTTGATCCTGCCAAACTCCACCTTCTGGCAGTTTCTACCATGTTCTCTTTATGTCTTCAGCTCATCCCCAACCTCTCTCTCTTACCTTCTCCCGGCTCCACACTGCCTTTTTGGAGACACGGTTTTTAAATCTGTTACTGTGTTGTTCCTGCTAACTCAGCCCCTTGAGGACTTCTGTTAGGTTCAGCTTTTCGGTGTATTTTCCTACATAAAAACAGTTCTTTTCTGAACTGGAACTCTGGTGCCAACAAAATTGTGTATACATATATATGATACGGTTTTTATATACGATCAGCTGGAGAGCTGGGCCCCCTAAGAGTGTGGTAGTTCCCAAAGCTGTACTGCCAGTCCAGAATCCACGCAGAGGCTAGGACAGATGATGTTGGGATGTGGGACACTGTGGCACCCGAAAACTTGGGGATGCTGACAGCTGTGGGGGTCCCCAAAGAATGTTCAAGCTCTCTTAATTGGGGGGTCGGCAAGCCAAGCCCGTGTCACAGCTCTTTCGGCTCAGTGGGCTGGCAAGCCAAGCCCTGGGAAATGTCAGCTGGTTGGACCAGCAAGCCAGGCCCTGTCGGGTCTCATTAACTCTGTGAGCCTCATCAGTGCCATCAGACGTCAGCTCGGCCCCGCCCTCGGCCCCGCCCTCACGGTTGGCTCTGTTGGCTGGCAAGCCAGCCTCTGGCGTGTGCAGCTCGTTAAATCCCGCGGTCTTCAGCAGCAGCTCTTCCAGTCCCAGTTCTTGATGCACGCCTAGGAGCAACGAGGCACATAGACAACTGGAGGGTGAGTAAGTAGGAATTTCTTAGAGGTCAGAAAAGCTCCCAGCAGCAGGAAGGGTGGTGACAGGGTTGCCAGGCTGCCACTGCAGGCAGGAGTTTATATAGTCTCTGGAGTCTGCTGATTGGTTGGCAACAGCACCAATCAGAGAGAGGCGCCATGGTCTGGTCTTAGGAAATTTACCAATGGGGGTAGAGGGTTGGGAAGGGCCAATCAGGAAAAAGTGCGCGAAAGATGAAGTCCATGGACTTGGAAGTGGGTGTGTTCACTTCAGTCTGTGGGGCTTGCAGCTACCGGGACCATCCTAATTGTTCGCCTATCAGGTGTCTAGCTTTCTCCTGTCATGGATATATATATATATATATATATGAATCCACATCATATTATAACTGAAATACACTCAAGGGGCTTTTTGAACAACTGGTAAAAGTACTTAATTCTACCAGGGAAGGTCAGTGTCTTAGTCAATTTGGGCTGCTATAAACAAAAATACCATAGACTTGGTGGATTAAACAACAAATATTTATTTCTCACAGTTTGAGAAGCTGGGAATTCGAAGATCATGGCGCAGACAGATCTTGTGTCTGGTAAGGGCTCTCTTCCTGGTTTGCAGATGGCTGTCTTCTCATTGTATCCTCACAGTGTCAAGAGACGGGTCATATCATGTGTCTTTTCTTATAAGGACACTAAATCTCATTCATGAAGGCTTCATTCTCATGGCACAATTATCTCCCAAAGACCCCACCTAAAAATACTATCACACTGGAGGATTAGGCTTCCACATATGAATTTGGAGAGGTGGGTACACATCCTCAGTTTGTCAGGTAAAGCAACATTTTCTTTAAATGTTCTTTAAATGTTTCTTTAATAAACAAAGCAAGATTGGCATATCAGGCAAACGGAGCCACATGGAGGTGAATACAGAACAAGTGGCAAACTGCAGCGGGTGGAGGATACCTGAAGTTCACAGCTTCCGGGGCTGGTGGGAGGAGATGATAGGTAGTGGATACAGAAGAATATAGCAAAGGGTCTTTTGATATTATGGTAAGGGATTTAGATGTAGAGGACAGGGCACCAGAATTTGTTACTCTTGATCTTTATTTAACTACTCTCCTAATCAGACCTACGCTTTATCCATGCTGGCACTAACTTAGTCAAGTTCACCACATCTTTTTCTTGAACTATTACACTGTTTTAAGGTACAGAGACAAATAAGAACATGAACATGAATATCAGGAAAATACAGTGCTGACTTAGGTTGGTTAGAACATGTGGAGGAGTGGTGAGACATAAGCTGGAGAGACAAGCAGGGGTCAAGACTCTTTCTAAGGCTGATTTTGCCATCCACTCAATTCTTTCAGATCCCAGCAAATGAACGATCTACCCAAATTCACATAAGCAAACTCTAGAAGGCCACATTCCCACCATAAACGCCTTTCTTCCGACGCCTCTCTGAAAGAACACAGGCGATTTACAATTCTAGCACATTTCCACTGTAGTGTAAAGTTTATTACAAAACTGAATATCAAAATAACAGTATTTTATTGATAGAGATCAAAGAAACCAGTAGAGAAGCTCTACGTTTATGAGAACTGGTTGTAATAACGGCTAGTTATTCTAGACCATCTGTGCGAACATGGAAATAGCCTCATTATATGTAAACACATAATAATAGTGGTTATTAAAATTTGATTCTCTTTGTACTGTACTCAAACAAAAGGAAAAACAGAGATGCTAAGGTATGTTTTCTATGAATGTGAAATCAGGGAAACAACTAGATGTGAAAAGAAACTGTAGAGTTTGAAAATTCTTTTGAAGCATATAAAATGTTTACTAGAAGATTTAAGATGCCCCCATAGAGAGATCTACCTATTGGCCTAATCTTAATCACCTAGAACTGGCAGTGCCTTGGTTGAGGATGTCCACAGTCATCTAAACCAGTGGGCTGCCTTTGGAAGTGTCGTCTGCTACATCTTGCCACATAGTTGGTCAGATTGAATGAGATTGTGTCTGTCAACATTCCTGACACCTATTAAACCTTTCATAAATGATAGTGTCCTGACCTTGATTGGATGAGCAAAGGGCTCTACTATCATCATTGAACTTTTACTTTTACAAGTTCTGTTTGATCCTCTTCTATTCTTATTCTGATGTATAAAATATAGCAATAGTTTGTTGGGTGCCCAGTACATACCGGGTATTATGTACATATTTTTCATATGTGCATACATACACATGCATATTTTTTCTCATGCATGGAACTCTCCTGCAAAGTAATGCCTTCTTCATTTTATGAATGAGGCAAGAGC
This sequence comes from Tarsius wallacei, assembly GCA_963574415.1. Lineage (NCBI taxonomy): Eukaryota > Metazoa > Chordata > Mammalia > Primates > Tarsiidae > Tarsius > Tarsius wallacei. The sequence continues at coordinate 89,257 of CAUYQG010036876.1, read as the reverse complement.
CTCAGCTATTGAATGAGTGCTCAAGGCTATAGAATGGTAAGCCAATATTTAGTTTACGTTCTTGATTATCCAAAGTTAGCCCTTTTTTCCTGGAACCTTCTTGTTCTCATGGCATCAGCTTTTCCCTGCGGGACTTGTGAGCTAGCTAAAGAGCCTTAAAGTCTTTTCTTTAACATACATTGCAAAAAGATAGCGACACTTTGAATCATCTAAGTCTGAGTTTCGTAGTCAAAGCACATTTACTACTCATTAGTTTTCAAAATTCTTTTGAATACAGGTTGTCCTCACTTTGCAGATGTAAGCTGAAACCATGCAAAAAGGTTTTTAATAATCAATGGGAAGAATAATTATTGTTCTGTAATCTTCAAAATTTTTTGTTGAAACAATATTTGTACTGTCAGTAGTACACATACAGGGAAATGATGAAAACAGTAAAACTAAAATGTAATTTGTATATACCATTGAAGACCTTAGAAACATTGAAAATACAGGTGTTTTTATTTATTTGTAAAAACATTATTAAGAACAGCTTAGGAAGTGCTTACTTTCTTCTCACCATAAAACTCACAACATGGAGCCAGCATCTTCTCCATGTCTTATGGAATTGTCATCCTCTTTTCCAAGTTGGATCAGCTTGCAACATTGTATTCTTTGTACCTTCAATGTCTTGTAGTATCTCTGAGAATTCCTTTAATGTGAATTTTTTTTTGGCTAGCTTCACTTCCTCTAAGACATCTTCATCTTTTTCTTCACAACCACTTTCTTCATTTATGTTGATGACATTAGTTCACCATCACTAAGTTCCTCTGGCTGCATCTCGAGTCTCTCAAAGTCGGTACCAGCTATTGCTTCTCCTCTTCCATTTACGTTTGATTTGAACTTCACATTTAGTGCTATCAATTTTCTTCTTCTTATAATTATTTTTGGACGGCTTTGTTGGCCAGTTCCCTCTTTGGATTACCTATTTTTGTAAAATGCCACACGAGTTTATCCACACAACTACATGCTTTGCTGTCTATGTGGGAACCAAACCAATAACAAAGCACAGCAACCAATCGCCAATACACCATCAAAGAAGTGATTAGGTTGGTTACTGATCATGACGTACACCTGTTATTTATGAAGTAATTAATGGAATGAAGAGTTTGCAGCAAAATCTGATCTTCGTGTAATTATTCACAATTAATATACCTTGGGAATTAAAATTTAAAATTTAAATTTTTGGGAAACAGGCATTATTTAACTAAACTATGATGACAAATTCTTGCATGTTGGAATCATGTCCAGTAAGGGCTACCACGTATACATGTGATCAATCCCTTACGAGAAAGTGTTCTGAGGTGGATTCCACTTTTTGGATCATATTAATTACTTTTCTTGGCTGTATCTCTGAATTCAAAGGCAGTGATGGTTTTACTGATCCTGAAGTTGAATTGCTTTGGCTCGAAGACAAGTTATGCTTGTTCCTGTCTGCCTGTGGCATGCCTGTTTTTCTCTGTTCTTCCATCTTCTTGTTTAGCAAAATAGTAATAACCATCCTGTCTTGTAGAGTTTTGTGAGCATTACATGAAAGAATCCATGTAAAGCCCTCAGCTTTTATCAATCACAGAGGTAAAGCCCAGTAAACACTTTTTATTTTAATGGCATTATTATTCATAGTAGGCGGTTCTTAAGTTATTTATTTGACAAATGTTTGTTAGTTTTCTGCTAATATTTCTTGCTGATAATACAGTGGTGAGATTTTTCCTCACTATAGCTTACACTATGGTGAGGCAAACGTGATTTTATCCATTAAAAATTAATATTAGTTAAGGCTAGGTATGATGGCTCACACCTGTAATCCCAGCACTTTGGGAGACCAAGGCAGGAGGATCACTTGAGGCCAGGAGTTAAAGACCAGCCTGAGCAACATGGTGAAACCACATCCCTACAAAAAGATAAAAAACAACAACAAAAAAAGCTAAGCTGGTGGCATGGCGTGTGCCTGTAATCCCAGCTACTCAGGAGGCTGAGCTGGAAGTATCACTTCCAGGATCATGGAAGTTCGAGGCTATAGTGAGCTATAATTGTGGCACTGCACTCCAGCCTAGGTGGCAGAGCAAGGCCTATCTCAAAAAAACATGATAATATTAATTTTAAAAGATTTTAAAAATTATAAAAAGATAGACACATATAAAACTAGTAGAAAACAATAATTTTAGATAAATTATGTCAAGTGCTTTCAAAAGTGAGGTTGAAAGACTGCTAAACTATGGCTGGGCACGGTGGCTCAAGTCTGTAATCCCAGCATTTTGGGAGGCCGAGGCGAGAGGAATGCCTGAGCCCAGGGGTTCGAGAACAGTCTGGGCAACATGGCGAGACCTCATCTCTACAATAAATCAAAACATTAGCCGGGTGTGGTAGTGCGTACCTGTAGTTCCGGCTACTTGGAAGACTGAGGTGGAAGGATCACCTGAGCCCAGCAGGTCGATGCTGGGGTGGCCATGAGTGTGCCACTGTATTCCAGCCTGGGCGACAGAGTAAGACTCTAACTCAAAAAAAAAAAAAAAAAGAAAGAAAGAAAGAAAGAAAAGAAGACTGCTAAACTCACTTTTTGTCTTTCTCAACACTAATTTATAAATCCATTCTTCTGAGAATCATTTCCATGAGTATGTATTTGCCCAGTTCTTGGGGTCAAAGAAAAAACTGCTTTCATCAATATTTACTTACCTCTGTGTTAACAGATCTAAATGTTGAATGGTAGTTGGCCACCTCAGTACCCATGGTGAGTTTTTATCTTCTTTTAGAGATGAGCTTGTTTGACTATGTCATCCCAGACTTTCTTTATGATAAGTCAAGGTATTTGCTCATATAAATATTTTAGGAAGCAATACAAGGAACCTCTCAGTACGAATGCTTGAAGAGTAGGTAGATTATGTCCAGATCCTCCTCCTACAACACTTAAATTCATTTTTCCTGTTCATTAAACAGAAACAAAACAAAACAACAACACAGTTCCAAAAATACTTCATCAGTGCAATCTTTCCAGATTTTAAGTGTCTTTTACAGAGGGCCTAGAAAGGGTGCAACTAGGGGCTGAAAGAACAGCTGCTCTGTCTTTAGATTGTGGCATGTGAGGGGGGCATTTTGCTCTCATTGTAGTGCATGGCTATGTTGTGATGGAATGTGGGAGGAAGCATTCATAATGAATATCTTGGTATTTTTGAAGAACCTTCATTATGACAAAAGTGATGTTTAGACAATTCTTTCAGTAACGTGATGGAAAGGCGGCTTGGTGCTCAAATGGCTTATTTCTTTGATTATCCTAAGGGTTCTCTGCATGTGTACAGGGTCTTCTCCAAGTGTGAAGCAGAGCGCTTGGGCATTCAGGGAGAAGGGGGCGGTTCCCAGTTCCACAAGGAAAATTAACCACAATGATGTGCATTAACAAAAAGATCATGGGGGGTGGAGGGATTATAAACTTTGTGCTTCCAATTCTCCCGACCTTTGGAATCAATGAAGTACAGGGCCTGCTCTCTGCAGAACAAACTGTCATGGTTCCAGCTGTGACCTCTCCTACACCACCCACTTATTCCTTCAAAGAACCGAGAATAGAAGGAGTCAAATTTCAAATAAGAAGCACGTGTCATGTTTGGTGGATCAGGTGGGCGTCTTGGTGAGGGGTGCTGGAGTGTATGCCTTTTGAAGTGAAGTTGTACCATAAGCCTCAATTTCTTTGTTTTGGAAAATGGTAGAGCTATCTTTGGAGACATTAATTTTTAAAGAATGCTCAAAACACTAAAAATAAAATTTAAAAAGGAAAAGAAGATCAACAATAAAGCTATTAGGGAGTAAATGTCAAAACCAAGGATTCATTTAAGTCAGCTCAACATATATTTAATGAGAAAATAGTTTGTGCCAGGCAGGAAGGGCTGCTGGGTATGATTGTACAGTGTGTGAACTGCACAAAAACACTTAGCTACTCACAACGAAGCCATATGGAGTAGTGGAGGCCCTACAATCAGACAAGCTTTTAGGATTGGAGATAAAGTGGTGAACCAAGTAGACAAAGTTCTTCTAGCATAACTCAACATTTCAGTGCAGGATGCAGACATATTAGCATATTAGCATATGATACAATCGTGTGTTGAGTGTCATGTACATGCAGTGCCATGGTGCATGAAAAAGAACCCTGATCCAGGTAGAGTCCTCCTGGAGGGGGAGTAGCTGGCACCCTAGCATGTAGGATGACACCAGAGAGGTGAGGAGAGTTTAGTTAGACTCACACAGGATACGGCGATGGCGATGTTTCAGGCAAAGGGAGTAAGATGGGCAAAAGCCCAAGCAGAAGCAAAAGTCTGGTACTTTTCAGGCTCTGAATGAATACAGTTTTAGTTGGAGCATCAAGAGGAAGGATGGAGAATGAGGTGGGGAGGCAGCTAAGGACTCACTTGTGCAGGGCCCCGTTGACTACGGTAGTGTCTGGAGTGGTGAGTGAGACTGTCTGTAAGCAGGAAGGGGACTGGGGAATGGGACCGGTTTGAAGGGAACAAAAGAGGAGATGGAGATTCATATACCACACAAGGTAGATTTTAGGAACAACATTTAAATAAGTTAAAAAGTAATTACTTAGAATTGAAAGTAAAATTACATAAATGACCTTAACCACATATCCTTTTGATGACAAAAACCACACAGACAGGAATTACTCTAAGTGACTTTACAAAATAATAAATGATTATCTAACCCTACTGGGATTTACCCTAAGGAAAAGAAAAAAATCACCACCAAAAGATCGCCTAAACTGTTCTCAGTAATCATATTGCTGGAGGAAATGTTAGTGTAATTATTCTGAGATTTTTGGTCTAATGTATATAAAGCCATTAAAATTGTAAGTTTAAAGGTTCTTTCTGTTCTTGTATTATACATTTTAGAGACTTTAAGTAGAAATTTTAGGAAAATCTGTTAATGACTTTTTTGGTACTGACAAGTGAGGCCCAAGGGGTAGTCTGAAATGAGGAGATAGAGACAAAAGGAACGAAATTATTCTGCAATTAAATAATAAGGATTTTTTGTTTTCTCTTAGCAGCTCAAGAAGGAAAGAAAAATTGAGGGAGGCTGAGCTCAGAGACGAGAGGTAACAAAATAGAGACAAAGTCTCTGGAGAGATGAGGACAAGGCAGCCAGCTAAGACCTGCAGAGGAAGAAGATGAGAAAGATATTCCCAGCAGCAGGAACCGGCGAAAGAACTGTCAAGCCATTGCGGTCTGAAGCCCAATTATATGTTGCCTAACACAGACACAATGTCTTTCCATCAAATATAAATATATTAACATCTATGGAGCTTCTGTTTTCTGCCAAGCACCGCTGTAAGCACTGACATCATGCTAAAGCCTTCAGAGAAAGTTTGCTGCCTTTATCGCCTGGAGGTGTTTGGAGTCGGCGTTCGGAGGAGTGAGGATGAAGCAGAGCTTTGTGTATTCACATCTTGGGGATCAGCTGGGGAAACATGGTGAAATAGTGACAAGACGGCCAGAAGGTACAGATGAGAAACTAGAAACTGGAGTCAGGGGCGGGGGGAAGTCTTGATTTAAGACCAAACCATAAAGTGTGGCTTGGCAAAATGTGGCAATAAGGCATTATCACTCTGAGGTGGGGAGTAGAGTCAATCTTCATATTATGCCATGTTGGATATTCAGAATAGCTCTGGAGACATACCTATGGATTTAGTTCCAGTTGTGTCCCAACTAGCCATGAGAATTGTGGGCAAGTTATTTAATGTCCCAGAGCCCCTTCAATTTCTTTTTTTTTTTTTTGAGTTGGAGTGTCACTCTGTCACCCAGACTGGAGTGTGGCGGCACAATCACGGCCACCACAGCCTCGACCTGCTGGACTCAGGCGATCCTTCTGCCTCAGCCTTCCAAGTAGCTGGAACTACAGGCACACACTACCATGCCTGGTTAATTTTTTGTAGAGACGAGGTCTCGCCAAGATGCCCAGGCTGGTCTCGAACCCCTGAGCTCAGGCAGTCCTCTCATCTTGGCCTCCCAAAGTGCTGGGATTACAGGCTTGACCCCCACACCCAGCTCAATTTCTCACTCTGTAAATTTCTGCTTAGTTCTTATTGGCTCTGTGGCACTGGTTGGCCCCATCTGCCTCCAGCCCACACAGAGTCAACAGATCTACACAACTGCATGGGCACAGAGGTGGGACCTTCACTCTCAACCACTGGTTTCCAAACAAAGTTGGAAGAGAGCAGGTGAACTCATGATAGCTCTCAATAATTCCTTTCCTTTAATCCTCAGACAGACCCTCTTTTTATTGACCTTTCCACCTGGTGCTATTTGTTATCCAGGGTAGGTGGTACTTATTAAAATCTTTAACTTGCCTGGCCAGCCTAAGGGAGTATCTGTGATGGGCTGTTCCTGCCTGCCTTGCTCAGCTTGGTGTTGCCTAGTGGTGTTCACCATGCCTATGCAATCTCTCCATCTCCTGACTCTGGGCTTAAGACAGGGGTGTGGACTAAGTCACAACTGAGGGGTGCATTAAGAACCTGGAGGTACACTGAAAGGTTGAGAGTCACTGACCGCTGACCAAATGACCAAGAGGCCTCGCAGACTTTAGACATATCTGAAATCTTAGAGCAATATGGCCAGTTCCTGGAAACAGGGTTAGATTTCAAACTTAAGCATCGTAATACATCTCTGTAGGTTTTCTGTTTCGCAATGCTTCAAATTCCTATTGACACTATGGGGCTGAGAAAAAGTCCGTTATTTTAAATGACAGATCTCTTTTACCAAAGCAATGCTACCTTTCCCATCAAAAATTAAACTAAAGCTCTGTTTGGGCTACTACCAAAAATATTCCAAGGAACATCCATCACATAAATGAGATTCCCTAATCGTTTAAGCATAAAGATTTTCCAGCATTCTAAAGAAATTGATTCCTCTCAGTTTAAATAAGAAAATGCGTCTTTCTTTTAAGACATAAACAGTGACAGCTACAGAAGGACTAGATCAAACATAAAATTAAATTCTTCCCATTAAATAATTTCCAGAGGTTGTCATTTTCTTAAAGACCACACACACACACACTCACACACACACACAAAGGACTAATACAAATTTCAGGTGACTGTGAAAATCTCAAATTTGACTAATTTATGTCATTTCCCCCCTTAAAATAGCATTAAAAATAAATTAAATTGTAAGGTTCTGCAGGTTAAAACAAGGTTACCGTGAAGAAAAAATAGAGAGTTGCTAATTCCATGAATTTAGTTGGTTAATAGATTGTTTTTATTATATTTTTAAATGCAAGAGCAGTGACACCAACTTCAGGATACCATAAGATATTAACTTCAAGTAGGAACTTTTTTTGCTTTTTTGATTTTAGGATTGACTTGGTTGTTCTATGGCCATACATTTAATAATAATGCATTACTGTTCACTTAACAGTAATGCACAAAAATGTTAAGTGCAGGGTTTCAGCAGTAAACCGAAGGTGTGACCCAGTTTGTGTCTAGACATCATTCATTAGCCTTTGCTCCCTCGGGTTTACAGCTACTTGTAGCATCAACAGAGAGGGGATGCCAACTTGCATCCCCCATGCTCTTAATTAGTGTTTCCTACAAATCAATAAGGAAAGGCAAATAAATACAAAAAAAATGCACAGGGGATATAAAATGCAACTTACAGAAGAGAAAAGTCAATAGTCAATAAGCACATGAGGGTATGCTCAACCTCATTTATACAAGAGAGAGAGGAAGATTAAAGCAGCAATATGATGTCATTTCACACCTGCTCAACAGATCAGCCAAAACTCAGAAGTCCGACCGTCTGAGATTGGATGAGTATGTGGAGTAATGGAAACTCGCTCACAGCTTGTGGGATCACAGATTAGCATGGGTATTTTGAAGGAAGATTCGGCATTATCTATAAATAAGCTAAATATTTTTTCTTTTTTATTATAAAATATTTTGGGTATATTTTTAAAAAGTAGAAAAAATACAACCTTTATATATTTTTCTTTTAGCATGAAAAATACACACTGAAAATGCTTGGTATATCTCTCCTTATTTCCTTTTCTATTTCCCATAAGAAACCACTGTCTCGAGCTTGGTGTTTATCATTCTAACGTTTATTCCACTATTTACACATGCATTCATACACCACGTTTTTGACCTTTACATAATGGTATTATACTGTATATTCCTTCCTGCAACTTGGTTTTTGTGTCTGCTTTTTAAAAAAACCTCAACATGATCTTTTTGGAATTTATCCATATGTGCATTTATCTATATATCCATGGCATACATAGATGTAGCTGTCAGTTTTAACTTTTTAGAGTCTTTCTTTGGTACATACACGGTAGCTTATTTTTCAATACCATGCACATGATCAATTAGTTTTATTTTTCTAGGGTTTTTTTTTTTTTTGCTATTATACTTAATACTGAAATAAGTATTCTTAAGTAGATATTTCCTGAAAATGTGGGCAAGTTTTCCTGGGTCTGAATTGCACTCTATGGGGTAGTCTAGACAAATACTTCTCAATCATTAATATGTATTTGAATCTTCTAAAAATGCAGATTACAATTCAGTAGATCTGGGGTGGGAATAGAAATTCTGCATTTTTTTTCTTTCTCTCTCTCTCTTCTCTCTCTCTCTTTTGGAGTCAAAGTCTCACTCTGTCACCAAATCTGGAGTGCACACCCACAATCATGGCTAACCGAAGCCTAGACCTTCCAGGCTCAGGTGATCCTTCCACCTCAGCCTCCCTCAAGTAGCTGGTACTACAGGTGCACACCACCATGCCTGGTTAATTTTTAAAATTTTTTTGTAGAGAGAAGGTCTTGCTATGTTGCCCAGACTGGTCTCAAACTCCCGGCCTCAAGCGATCCTCCCACCTCAGCCCCTCAAAGTGTTGGAATTACAAGCATGAGCCACCAGGCCCAGCCAAATTCTTCATTTCTAACAAGCTCCAGGATGATGGCAATATTCTTGGTCCATGCAACATGTAGGAGGCTTATGAGATTGTATAGCTGTGTGCTTTCTAAGAAGCTTCTTAGTACATCCCTGTCTACATCCATCAGTGTGTTTGTTGTCTCCCATCTGTACCACAAATGCAATTCATCTGGTTTATTCTTCAATACTGAATGAACCTCTTTTCACAATATTCCCTTTCCAATAAATCGAATATATTATAACAAGGTTTTTAAGAGATACTATAGAGTTTCTTCACAAAGCTTCAAATTGACATAAAACACTCCTTGACTTTCATGTAAGGTGAAGTTATATGTAAATCTTGGTCAGGCACTGGCACTGAGTACTTATTATGCTGGAGTGAGAAGGTTACGATGGCATTTGCCCGGGGGACAAAATACTATATCCCTTGTCTTATATTTTATTTTCTTAACTGATTAGTGAAATTGTGTATGTGTGGGGGTTTTTTGTTTTATTTTGTTGTGTGGCTCTGTGGTTAATTTTAAGAAAAAGGTAATGAATTCACTTAACAAAAACATAAATAAGTTTTGAAAAAGAACAAAAGTAAAACTCTGCCCCCTTCATGCCCTGGCCCTTCTCCTTAGAGGCAGGCACTGTTACTAGTTTCTGAGATACTGCAGCAGACAGACTTTTAGAGTGGCCGCAGTGATTCTTACCTTCTGGTTTCCCATCCCTGAGCTCTCCCATTTACTGAGGTGGGCAGGTCTTACAACTTGCTTGTAACCAAAGGAACTGGCAAAGCGGATAAGGTATGCGTGATGATGTGGATGTGATTAAGTTATGTTAGACTGTAGTGTTCATCTTGCTTGAGTTTCTTACTCATTTGCTGACTTTGAGGAAACAAATGGACATGCTTGGGACCTCATGTGACAGGGAACTGCAGGCAGCTAGCAGGAGGTGAGATTGACCTTTCACTGACAGACAGCAGTGTGAAAGTAAAGCCGTCCCAGCACTTTGGGAGGCCAAGGTGAGAGGATTGTCTGAGCCCAGGGGTTCAAGACCAGCGTGGGCAACTTGGTGAGACCTCGTCTCTACAATAAATCAAAAAATAAGCCAGGCATGGTAGCGCACGCCTGTAGTTTCAGCTACTTGGAAGGCTAGGCAGAAGGATCTCCTGAGCGGGTCGATGCTGGGGTGGCGGTGAGCGTGCCACTACACTCCAGCCTGGGCGACAGAGTGAGACTCTGACTCAAAAAAGAAAAGAAAAGAAAAGAAAATACCACATTTGTATATACTAAGAGAGAAAGAGCAATGCCAAGAAAATTAGACAATTAAAAAAGGGCAAATTTCATAAGTTGTTCTCCAGCCAAAACTCCAGATGAGAACACAGCCCCAGCCACTACCTTGACTGTAGCCTTGAAGAAAATCCGAACCATACTCAGATTTGTGACTCACACAAACTGTGCAATAAGTTTGTGTTTGTGAGATAAGCTCTAAGTCTGCGGTGACATTGTTACACAGCAGTAAAAAATGAATGCAGTACCCTTCCATAAATAGCACACATATGCAAAAGATTTACACGTGCTCATTTTGGTTCTAATCTTAAAACTTATTCTATCTTGTACTTCTATCCCCTTAGTTTTAAGTCTGCATAACATTTAAGTAATTGAGCATACATATTTTATTTAACCAGTCTCCACCTACTGAACTTTTAGGTTGCTTTCTTGGCCTTCAAAAGATCTGATTGATCACCAGAAAAACATGAAAGTGGCTTCATATTTTTTTTTCTTTTTAGAGAGTGCAAAAGAGGGTCTGGCTTATTAATGGGAGTAGTAGTGAACTTAACCACATATCATATTGTGTTTTGGTAGTGCAATAACTTAATGACTTTATACACAAAAAACTGAACTTGTCTTGAGTTTAAAAAAGTAAAAGTTAATAGCACCTATGGCTAAGGAAGGAAAAACTATGGCTCCTTTCTTTACTACATGTAGTACATTTTTTCTCCCCAATTCATGAAGTTGGAGCACAGGTAAGAAACAAGATGGCAGTCACCAAGAGCAGTTAAAACTATGACCTACCATGCAATTGAAAATACCACATTTGGCCGGGTGTGGTGGCTCAATCCTGTAATCCCAGCACTTTGGGAGGCCGAGGCCAGAGAATTGTCTGAGCCCAGGGATTAAAAAAATCAGCCTGGGCAAATTGGTGAGACCTCGTCTCTACAATATAGTTCCATCTACTTGGAAGTCTGAGGCAGAAGGCTCGCCGGAGCCCAGCGGGTCAAAGCTGAGGTGGCAGTGAGTATGCCACTGCACGCCAGCCTGGGCAACAAAGGGAGACTTTGACTCAAAAGAAAGAAAGAAAAAGAAAAAAGAAAATACTACATTTGTATATACTAAGAAAGTGCCAAGAAAAGTAGACAATTAAAAAAGGGCACTCTGTTCTTTGATAGATCACTGAGTATGATCGACTAAATCCATCCAAGTTGCTACAAAGTCCATATGTTTGTCCTTCTTTATGGCTGCATAATATTCCATTGTGTATATGTACCGTATTTTTTTTTATCCAGTCTAGCTTCGATGGGCAACATGGTTGGTTCCATGTTTTTGCTATTGTGAATAGAGCTGCAACAAACATATGTGTGATCTATCACAGAAAAGAACAGAGTACCATATGTTCTCGCTCATAAGCAGATCTTGAACAATTATAATACTATAAGAAAGCGATTGGCAGTTGAGGGAAACTGCTAGGGGAGGGAGGGGCATACTTCATCAACAAGGGTACCTGCATAATCAACGTTTATATACCTAACCCTGAATTGTACCCCACATCTTTATAATTTTAAAAAGGCAAATTTCATAAGTTGTGTTTACAATAATCTATTTTGACATCTCCAAAAAAGGTTGAATTCATTATTTTACTTTAACATTCTGTAAGTTAAAAAGAATAATCATGTTGTCTCATGAACTGGAAGGTGGGACAGTAAATTTTTTTCAAAAAAACTTCTTTTTCAGCACCTGCTTGCCTATCATTTGTCTTTTTATCATTTCTTCTGGCTGAGGGTTTCTTTTTTAGGTGGGATTACTAACCACCCCAGTTAGCCCAAACTGGAGGGATGCAAACTTTCAGTGCTAACAGTGGGACAGTTCCAGGGGAAAATGGGACAGTTGATTAACCCTATAACCCCTATAAAAGTTCAAACATAATAAAAAAGAAGCCATCTCCAAGTTTGCAGGTGACTTCCTCAAATCTCAGCCAGCAGAGAAGGAAGAACAACTTCATACCTGGCCTCTGCTGACAGGTGCATCTACCAGCAGAGGCCAGCTCTGGGTTGCATCAGCTTTGGGTTCCCCGTGAGTCTTCAGCTAGAAGTAAATATACAAGTATCCTTAGCTAAGGCAAGAATGAAAGGAAGACTTTGGGTTTTCAGAACAATAAGCTACCCTCTTTTTTTTTTTTTTAAATTCAAAGGGATAAACCACTCAAACTAAAAGAATAGTTACCCACATAGGGCTCAGATTATCACCTCATGAAGCAGCAAGTTTCTTCTATTGTCACCTAAATAAAGCTGTCCTCAAGCTGGAACAAATAGGCCAGGCAGAGGAAATCTTGGAGAAATGAGAGGTTGTGAGTTATAAAGGTTTTAGAGATGTGGTGCAGAGTGGACAATGCTCATATTTGAGCCAGGCTGACTAGCGACCTTAAATGAACAACTCCATGTCTCTGAATCTTATGATGGTTGGTGTGTAATAAGTATAGATTCCACCCCCTCCCTCTTCTAGGAGAGAACAAGTAGTTCATACTGGATGGAAAGAGGAGGACATGTTTTCCAAGAGGAGCAGACAAGCAAATTCTAACTTGACATTGCTCAAAATATGAAGTGCACTTGGAAAGGGATCCTGAGAGGGGCCTTGAGAGAGCGTGTGGCCTACTTCCTGCACTCAGAAAGGTTAAGAACAAAGATTATTGAGCACACATTTACCATAACCAGAGACAGAGACATGGCAGATCTCAGTAGCACATTTGTGTGTTTCCACAAGTTATAATGGTTAGGAGCTGCTTTCTTGTGTCAATGGAAAGATCTCCTGCTTGAAGTTTACTACTTCATATTTCAGTGTAGGCATTAAAAGCTTTCATTCTCTCCTCAGGAGGAAAAAAAATATACTTTCATATACTTGAAAACTATAAATTAAAGCACCTTTTAGCTTTCTCTTTCCGGGACTCAAAAAACCCAATTCACATACCATTTCCTTGGGAACAGCAAATGTATTTGTGTGGCAGCTTTGGGCCCTCCAACCACAGCTGTCATTACGCAGCCACGGCGCTCAGAGACTCTGCGAGAAAGCTGTTACCTGCACTTGCCAGTTCAGTAGTCAGGCTAAGTGGAATAAAAAGGGGCCCCAGGCAATGGGCATCATCCTTTCACTCATGATAACTTCTAAATAGAGACACAGATGCCTATGTGTTTGCCATGCTCATTTGTGCAAAGGGTAGTAAAAAAAATCTGTCGGGGAAGAAAAGAAAAATAATCAAATGAGAGTAATAAAGTGTAATGGTGATTACGGAAGACCATTAAAGACTTTTGCAAATCAACAGAAATCTGGAGGCTTAGTTGTTTCACACTAAAAGGTGTTATCAGAAAGAGAGATGTGGTTAAACCATTGTCCCTAGGTCATGGGACCAAGGAAGGAAGACAGAGAACTTGGTAGGATGAATTTTCTCAGGAGTACATGAAGTGGGGAGAAACAAAAGGGGGTGGCGGCCCATTCTGATATCTTCTCTACAGTTTGTCTTCTTAATTCTCTACTCCCACACACCACTCTACTCCTGAGACCTTCTGATGATCAGCCTTCTGACTTTCCCAACCTATCATTTATATAGCCACCTTAAGAAGCAGCTAAGATTGGATCATGAAATGTCATTCAAGCTTTTTGCAGGAATCATTTATTTTGGTCTCCTTGGTTACTTCAACCCAGTTGAGGTCTGCATCTTTCACAAGTACATGCAGAGAGAGGCCACTTGAGAACTCCAACCTGCAGGCATCAGGATGTAGATTGCCCACATTCAATAGCATTAGCAGTAGAAAAGACAAATTTATATCGATAATAATGTCACTTAATAACAACACATGTTTTCACTTTGAATTTTTCACTGTCCTACATCATTCATCCGTTTATCAGACATTTATTCAGCCCTAGCCAATATCTCCTTTTGTTCTCATTTTCTCTGCAAACATCTTTAATTCCCTTGCTCCTCTGAACCAGTTTGGCCAACACCAACACTGGACAAAATACCCACTTATTCCATTTCTGTGGCTGAGTAGTCATACATTGGCTTAGCAAAGCAAACAGTTTTATGTGCCTGTCTCACTTTAATACACACTCATACATCTCAAATGGGCACGCAATACTGCTTGTAAATCATATCATAGATTCCTAGTAGAGTCTCTTTCTTATTCTCTAAAGTGACATTTTAACACATTGCCCCATTTACTCAAATCTCATGCTTCCCCTTTGTTCCCCTCACTCTCAACAAATGACCTTGCCTTAAAGTTCTAAGAGGGATTAGAAGTAATCAAATGGGAATTCCTTCCCCTTGCTGCCACTAAACTGACCAACCTCCAGAATATGAACCTAAACTCTTCATCTTCCCTTCAACTACAATGAATAAATTCTCTCTACTCTTATCGACCGCATACCAGCCATCCTCTGCTTCCGTCTCAAGAACTTCACTCTTATAAGTATCCCTTCTCTCTCCTGCATCATTTCCTCTTTGTACCAGATCAGTCAAATGCAAAACAAAAGTACCCCAAATCATTAATACAGTAAAATAACAGAAGCTTTAAAAACTCTCTTGGTACTTTCTCTCTGGCTACAAATCCATGACAGTTCTACTCTCCCAAGCAAATAAACATTATTGTTTGTTTTCTAGAGTTTCTGTCTTTACCACACGCTAATGCTCTACTAAAACTTCTCATTAAAGTTTTCAATGACCTTTGCTTTGTCAAATAAGACAAAATGTTTTGGTGTATCTGATCTCTCAGTAGTACTTGATGCAGTTGGACATTTCTTCCTTCTTCAAACACTTTTCCCCATTGACCTCTGCGATAGCACACTCTCTTGATTTTTCTTTTACATTCTTTGGTCATTTATTCACAGTATTCAGTTTTTTCCTCTTCTGTTAACTCACTTTTCTAACTCTCTCTTAAATATTGGAATGTCCACAGGGTTATGTCCTGGGACCCATTTTCTTCCCAATCTATACTCTTCCTAGACAGTTCCACGTGACTTTTTAAATGTCTTTATAGGAAAATAAGCTTCACATTTGTGTAATCCAGCAATTTAAAATGCCAGAGTCTTATATCTAGTTAATTATTAACTATCTTGTACTCAGCAACATATCTCCTAGTCTTTCCCATGTCAGTGAGTGATCTTTGGAATTGAAGGTCAAAAACAAGATGAAGTCCTTTTTGTTTGCTTTCTCTTTTAAAAAAAATCCCTCATATATAATCAGTTAGAAGAATCTGAGAGCACTTCTCTAGAACACGTTTTAAATCAATCTGCTTCTCTCCATTTCTAATGCCATTACCTGAATCCAACTCATTATCTTTAATTATCTAGATTATCTAGATCACTGGTCTCCCTGCTTCTTCATCGATATTATCCTTATTTTACACATCAGGAAACTAAATCTCATAAGGGTCAAATGAATTTATTCACTCAAAAGTAGTTTTGAGCATCTGCTTTGTGACTCCAGGCAATCACCTAAGTCATATGGTAAATAAATGGCAGTGCCAGGTCCACCTGACATTAAAGCCCTATTTTCAATCTCATGTATTATACTGCTTTCAAGAATGTTCCAGAACATTTTTTCCATTGCAGGGACAAATATACAGAAAATAATCTCAGTACAATGTACATAAATATATCATATGCTACTCAAAAGCAATCCCAGACTAACACAACCCGAAGGTTTTGGGATGTTTTCTTAAGAAAGTCAAATTGATCTATGGAAATTTGTCTCAAGGATCCAGGTGTCTCTCTCTCTCTCTCTCTCTTTTTTTTTTTTAAACTGATGTGACATCCCTTACCTAGGATGCCTTTAAAGCCACAGGCCTGGCTAATAACTACTCCACTCTGCAAAAGCATCACTTTATCATACCAATGAAGGCTACTTTCCTGTGTGCTTGCTAGGTGTCTGAGATTACTTTTGTCGTGATACTCGTTAGCCTATATTAAAATTGTTGGTTTACACTTACAAAAAACTTTGTCAAATGCTTTTAAAATATTGGGTACAATTGATAAATTCAGATGTAGATACTTGAAAAGTTCACAAGGGAAAGTGTAAATATCTAACTCTTCTTTGCAAAACCTGACACTCCTACTCATGTACTCTCTCAGTAGCTCAAACTTCCTGAAAACAGAAGAAGCTTTAAATGTTTATTGCATACATGGTTGAATGGAAATCTAAGTCATGCCAATCATTATGCCAGCATGGAAAACAAATACAATCACTTCCTTTCGACTTTTCCAATGAATCACTTAACACTCATTTGCTCTACTTAGCAAAGTATTTAAGGTCTCTTTCTAGGTCTCCTCAATTCTTGGTTCTATTGGACTCTTATTCTGTCCAAAGGAGACAATACTGCATCCAAATATTAGGAAGAGAGAGTCTTGGAAAGTCCATTAATCAATTCACAGCCCCACAAGAATTTGAGTAAAAGACTTTGTGGTATAGATTCCAGTGAGCAACTGAAGCTGTGTCCCTGACTGGATTGTGATGAAAGTGTTCAAGAAAATTCCAGAGTCAATATCCGCTTGGGTAAATCCAGTCTGTTTCTTGAAGCCCTGAGAGTCTTGTACTATGCTTGGCTATATTCTTTTTTCCCCCCCAGTGATTTCTTCTTAAGGAGAACGGGGGTTGCCAATGTCTTTTATTGCTGGCACTCCTTGGTTAGAATCACCAAGTCCACTCTTAAAAGTTCCTCTTAACGTTGCATCTCAATGAGCGAGGAGTGTGATTTCAGTCTTTTTCTCTCTGGAAAGCCTGAAGTCTTTAGGTAATTTGGTCCATGTCAATTCCAGATTCATGCTTCTAACACTTCTAAGGGAAGCAAGTTTCACTAACCCACAAGATAATCTATTATAACCTTGCCATACAACAAGAGATGTCTTCCTGTGTGCCTTGCATTTACCTAGGAAATGCGATGGAAGTGATTGTTTTTATAAAAAATAAAAATCCATCTTCAGTTGTAGGCATAGAAATATCTCGCACAATTTAGAAGATAATTTTGCCTCACCCGATCACCAATATTTCCCTTAGACCTGGGTGATTGGAACCCTCATTTTGCATCACACACAAAAAGTTACTTGAATTAAAATATATGGTTCCTGCTATCACTGGGGATCCAGTGCTCAGAATGGGCTCAATGTGATCCATAGTCTTTAGTCTTCTGCTCTCGAGACTAAAATTGTTCAGGATTCAGAAAACGCTTCTTCTCAATATCTTGCCCAATGGGTCTTCTGTAAGCCACGTGCATTGCTGCCAAGTCAAAGACAGACACACTGCTTTGCAGAGCAGGGGAGATTTCAGTGGAAAGAAGCACTTAAGAAAGAGATAGACAAATGAATGAACATGCCAATCTTTCCTCTCAAAGAGTGTGAGTGCAATATGTTCTTGAATAACAAAGTATTTATTTTCCTCACTAGTGGAACACTAGTGCCAAGTGTTAGTCTTCTTGTGTCTCTAGGTGTTCCAATTTGTAGTTCCACAGATACTCATGAATTCAAGAGATATTTCAACAGTTGCACATCAGTGGCTGAGGGACATTTTGAAGTACTAACAATGTACCTTTAAATTTGTATAAATGTAGGCCTAGGTGTAATATACATAAAGGGCAATGCTAATTCTTTACATGGAAGACTAGAAAAACTTTAATGCTAGTTTAAATAGAGTTTACAATTTTGTTTTAAAAACATATTCATAATGATGTTAATTTTTAAAATATTTTGAAATTTTAGCTTTATTTAAGCATTTTCATATATATTAATTATAATTTTATTTTGCCTTTTAGTTTTACTAGATATATTTTGAATATTTCAAAGGAAAAACAACTTTGAAAAGATACAAAAATTCAGTTTTAAATTTTTTATATCTCTTTAATTTACATTTCAATAAAATATATTAAAACTTTAAATACTTTAATGCAATTGCATTTAAATTTTAATTAGTTAGCAAAGAACTGCCAAAATAGAATGCCGAGTATGCGGAAATATTAATTATAATAACATAATTAGTAAATTTTGCTGAAATATAGACAATAAAAATAAATTTTATGAAATGATAAATCATAAGCTCTTTATTATCTTTCGTTTATTACTAATCTAAATATTGCTTGTTCACTCACAGAACATGCAGTCTTGTGCAATAATAATAGAATTCAGTTACTCTGGTATTTTGCTGATTTCAGTCACATATCTATTATACCTTGATATCTATTTTGTTTATCTAAAGAAAAAAAAAATATATATATATATACAGATAGGATGACAAAACATGTTTTTGTTAA
Organism: Tarsius wallacei; assembly: GCA_963574415.1. Lineage (NCBI taxonomy): Eukaryota > Metazoa > Chordata > Mammalia > Primates > Tarsiidae > Tarsius > Tarsius wallacei. Next base: position 70,766 of record CAUYQG010036876.1, on the reverse strand, counting down.
ATTTATTTTTAAAATTGTTTTATTTTAATTTCAGAGGGTAAACATGCATGTTTGTTACATAGACATATTGTGTAGTGGTGGAGATTAGGTCTCAGGTGGCCCATTCCCGAGATAATGAACATTTTGCCCCATAGACAATTTCCGAACCCTAACCTGCCTTCCCACCTTCTCCCTTATTAGTGCTCCTAGTGTCTATGATTTCTATCTTTGTGACCATTTAACTACCACATGAGTGAGGACATGCGGTCAAAACATGTTTTATTACCAGTTCTTTAACATAATTTATAACCGCTAAGTACTAAAAATTTTAAGTGGTATGTGGACCTCAGTTTGGACTCTTGCCCAAATTCCCATGACTTTTTGGTGTGTGCCAGCTGACACGCATTACTTGAACAAGTAGTAGTAATGACGAGAAGGATTTCTTCAGAGAGAGGAAGAGTTGGAGACAGTTTAAATGGGAGCGACCACATGTACCTAAGCAAGCAATGTTAAAAACTAAAGGCCTATGCCAAGGCGAGAGGATTGCCTGAGACCGTGGGTTCAAGACCAGCCTGGGCAACTTTGGCAAGACCTCATCTCTAGGATAAAAATAAAAAAATTAGCCAGGCGTGGTAGCACGCACCTGTAGTTTCAGCTGGAAGGCTGAGGCAGAAGGATCACCAGAGCCCAGCAGGTCCACGCTGGGGTGGCTGTGCACTCCAGCCTGGACAACGGAGTGAGACTCCCACTCAAAAAAAAAAAAAAAAGGCCTACTTGGAGACCAGAACTGATCTAGGATGAACCTGAAAGGCGCAACTGGAAAGATGGCTAGGGGTGAAGCTGGTGAGGCACTCTCAACTCTGCTTTGGGATTTTACCTGAATGCAGAAGGGACAGTCACCCCCATGAAAAGTTTTAGTCTGTAGAGCAACATGGACAGCCTAACTGCTTCACAGGAATCTCTTGGACAGGAGCGGGAAGCTGACTCAGAGGGGATTAAGGCTGGAAGCATGGAGAGTAGGTAGAAAATTATAGTAATAATTCAAAAGAGAAGAGATGCAATCCCCAACTAAAGCAATTAAACAGAGGCAAGGGGGGCAGAGGGGAGACTGTATTTTAGCAGTGTTTCTACACAGCTTGAATGACCAGTTCAGACCTTGGTGCAGTGGGGGTATTAATATTCCACTTACTTTTGAAAATTTTACTTGCTTTTGGACTTTTTCATTACCGCATAGGATGTATGTGTCTCATTATGGTGGATGGTGGTTGGGTGATGACTAGGGTGACCTTCTGTAGGGCAAAACATACATCTGAAACAACTTTTCTCTTCCCTCTAGGAAGTAGAGACCCTGCCGTTGTGTTTCTGAAGACTGAAGGAAGTGAGAACAAGGTGATATATTTATACTTTTTACTCCTAATGATTTGGGTTTTAGTTTTAATGGCTATCGAGGCTATTCATTCCAGGATCTTTAACAAGCATGCATCCATATTCAAACAAAGTTGGGTTCATGGACCCTCAGCACAGCAACAGACTGCCTACCTTGGGGAACTATGGACCATCTCAGGAAGGGTGGTAAGATGGCTTTTTTTTTTTTTTGAGTTGGAGTCTCACTCTGTCGCCCAGACTGGAGTGCAGTGGCCGCTCCCGGCCACCGCAGCCTCGACCTGCCGGGCTCTGGTGATCCTTCTGCCTCATCCTGCTGAGTAGCCGGAATTACAGGCACGTGCTACCATGTCCGGCTGATTTTTTTATTTATTGTAGAGATGAGGTCTCGCCAAGTTGCCCAGGCGGGTCTCAAACCCATGGGCTCAGGCAATCCACTCACCTCAGCCTCCCAAAGCACGGGATTACAGGCTGAGCCACTGAGCCCAGCTAAGATGGCTTTTTATGTTTATTTTTCTTGATCAGACTTTATTGCTCTGTTGTGGCTCATTGAATTCATTCAATAAACATTTATTGAAGACCTATTATGTGCCAGCCTTTGTGACTGGTTAGATGAGCATATTTCAGTTTCCGTCCTAGAGGTATTCACAAATCATTCATTACCTAGTAACATGGGAAATGTTTTGTAGTTGGGGTTCCTCCCCTTCAATGATTTCCTTACAAGTCATACTTGTACTGCCTTCTTATGGAAAAGACTACAACAACGTCTTTCAACAAAGACCTGAGCTGATCACAGCACTTTACTCTTTTGGCCACTGTCACTGGTGTCCCAGGTTGGCACAGGACCAAGCTTGGCCAGCGTCCTCTGACTTGAAGCTGGTAAAGAAAAGACGATGACTTTTTATAAGATTTGAGCTTATGCAAGGTATTTTTGGAGACTATTCAAGGAAGCAGGGATATACTGTGGATAAGGCATTTCAGAAAGCAGGGGATAATCTATGATTGGTTATCTTAATGAATTTTATCTAGAAGCAGAAAAACAATGGAGTGAGGCTAAAAGTTTTATTTCATAAAGAGTTCCCTGGGAAAAAAGGTTGCTTAGCCATTTTTGTGCTTTGCATAGCGACCCTGTCTTTTTCTGTGTTCTGATGTGATCCCAACTGGCCTTGGTTTAATCTTGTTTCATCTCTTTGTCTGAAGGTGGTGGTCCATGAGATTGATTATGCTCAATTGGAGAACCCTGAAGGTGCCTGTGAGTTCCACCCCAGCAGCTGGCCAATAGGGGTGCTTTTTCTTTCTCCTGCCCACTTTATGAGATGTGGGAAGGGAGATAAAAGCTTTCATATTGGATAATGAAGGGGGTAAGGGATGGGAGGCCTAAAGTGAGAAAGAGAGATAGGTAATCTGCACCCCAGATAAAAGAGTTGTCCACATTTGGGGCCACTGCCCAAGCAGCTACAGAGGCCTTGCTCAAATCCTCAGCAACTGTTGAGTCAGTTCTTGCCAACGATTCACTGATTCATCACCTGACTAGACACTGCATTTCATGCCCTTAGAAATAGCAAGAACCAGCTGGCTTTGTGGGAGGGATGGTGTGGGGCTGAACAGGCTACCCATACCACCAGCCTCTGTTTCACCCCAGATTCTGAAGCCAGACTGCTAATTGGTTTTGAATTCTGTCTCCCACTCACTTCCTAGAGTTGCCCATCCATGCTCTGTTTTCTCCTCTAACAATAGTGAATACTTTGTGGGATTATTGTAAGAATTTAAGGAGTTCATACATGGGAAAGTCCTATAACAGTGCCTGAGGCATTTTTATGTGTTATTATAGTCTTCCACAGAGCACCCCAAACGCCCAACCACATATACACACATCCCCTACAAAACCTATCTCCTCCATTGGTCTATTGCTTGATATAAAATGCTATCCTTTGGGGGTATTTTGTGTTTCAAGGCATGGCAAGGGTTTAAGCTGCAGGACCAAATTTCTAGCTGTATAATTCAACATTAGTTGGTCCATAGTAGAGATATTTGCTTCAGCATGGCAGGTGAATGTCCAAAGATCTTGGGCTGCAATTTGCTGTTCATGTGAAAGTAGGCAAGAGTCCATTCTGAAGGATGGTGAACTTGAACTTAGTGGTTAGACAAACCTTGCCAGAGTTTCTAGGGCAGGTTGTGGTGAGTGGGCAGGTCCGTTACATAGTAGTTGTATAGCAAGCATAGCACAGAGTCTGAATCTGGGTGAGGCATTGGAGTGGATCCTTCCAGTCCTCCAGGCCCTAACCGTGGCTGCCCATAAGGCAAGAGTCATGGGGCCACATGGAGAAATATACACTGCTGAGCACAGTGGGTCAGAAGTGCCATTTTCCCAGGCTTTCTTCTTTCAAAAGTGCACTTTCACACACAATCGACCTCAAATAAGGCCTATAAAACTACCATGATTTTCCCATTTTAAGAAGGGTCAGCTTCCAATTACAAGGCGAGGATGTGCCACAACAAACGTCAATGCTGTAAATCACAAGGATGGGTTCCACACGCAGCAGTTCTCTTGCTTATGAGCGTTTAATGTCTTCTTCCGTCACTGTGGAATATGTTATTTACTCTCCACCAGAGCTTTGGCTTCTGCCCTTTTACTGATCATAAAAATAATAGCCAATGTTTGCACAAAATGACAAATCAGACAAGGCAAATATTATACATGTGAAGTACAAATCCACCTGAACTCCTTTTGATCTCTTATCACAAGGTTATTTGGATGTGTCAGAGTAAGGGGATTTACTTCTGTTTCCTTATCAGTGCAAATCTTACAAGCAAGCAGAAGAAATAGGTAAATGCAAAGTTTGATTTGAGAGGTGCAGGGAATGATTGCTGTTCGAATCCCATCCTCCACAAAATCTATCTCCCCCATTGGTCTATTGCTTGATATCAAATGCTATTCTTTGGGGATATTTGTGTTTCGAAGAGTTTAACTTGCAGGAGCAAATTTCTCGTTGTATAATTCAACATCAGTTGGTCTGCAGTAGCGATATTTGCTTCAGCATGTCAGGCTAACATCCAAGGATACTGGGTTGCAATTTTCTGTTCATGTGAAGGTAGATGAGGGTCCCATCCAATTGGATCCTAATAATGTAGGTAAGTCCTCTTTAGACCACATGTCCCACTGTGATCGCTGCATTCTGCTTTTGCTCACTTGCCTGCTTATGAGTCTACGTCTTGAGCAAAAAGCTGGCGACATGGATCATGATAAAAATAATTTAATTAGCAGCTTAAGAAAATGTCAGCTATTCTAATATCCCACCTCCTAAGAACCTATGCTAGTTTCCAGGAGTAAATTACCAGTTGGGTAAAATATAAAGGTTTGAAGATGATGATCTAGGATCATGTTCTGACCTTGGGAAAAGAAACCATAGACCAAGGTCAAATAGTAATCACTGCTCAACCATCATAGAAACAGAAGAATAGAAGAAGAGAGTTCAGGATATTTGGCTCGAGGTCAGGAGATTCTGCTTTGTCATGAGGTCTGAAATATACCTAAGTACTTAATCTTAGCTAGTGAAAACTTATGAATGTGCTAGTAAAGTACAGATTTAACTCCACACATGGTTGTTTTACTCAAGAGTTCACAGTCCAGAGAAAGCCAGATGACATTACATTGGACAATGGCATATTTCAAGGAAAGCTTCTACATGTATTTTTGGTAGACAAATCTCTACTCATCCATATTGTATTTTGTATGCTGAATGTCAGAAATAGGTTTTCTTTGGTTAAAAAAAAGTATTACTCTGTTGATTAGTATGAGGACTGTTAGAAATGGGATTTCATTGGTAAAATTCAAGGTTTTAAGATAAGTAGATGAACTGAAATATTTTAGAGACACTTTCCTCCCTTTCCATCCCTTACATCTTGCATGGGCAGAATATAAAAACCCAACCAGGCTTGTAGCCTGCATGCTTAGGTATGGCATCTGAGATACCTGAATGGTCCTTTGTGCAGTAATTAGCTAGGAGGATTTTTTTTTTTTTTTTTGAGTTGGAGTCTCACTCTGTTGCCCAGACTGGAGTGCAGTGGCACGCTCCCAGCCACCGCAGCCTCGACCTGCTGGGCTCCGGCGATTCTTCCGCCTCAGCCTTCCAAGTAGCTGGAACTACAGGCATGTGCTACCACGCCCAGCTAATTTTTGATTTATTGTAGAGACGAGGTCTCGCCAAGTTCCCTGGGTGGGTCTCGAACCCGCAGGCTCAGGCAATCCTCTCGCCTCGGCCTTCCAAAGTGGTAGGATTACAGGCTGAGCCACCGAGTCTGGCCAGCTAGAAGGATTTTTGGTTTTCTGATGCTAACTATAGGATCTAGAATCCTGTCTCTGGAATGGTGTAGTGTTGGTCTCAAGAGAAAGGCTAGAATACTAAAAAGGACTGGGAGCTGGAACTTTGTTAAACTTACAGAATACTTTGTTCAAATTATTTTTGCCTGCTGGCTTAATGTTATTTAATATGTGTCTTGCATGGGAGTCAAAATTTGTGACATACTTTCTTTAAAACCTGGTAGTGGGACTGTAGGTGAGTAGCACCGCTTACCTAACTCAATCATTTTTGGTAGCTACTATTCTCTACCAAACAAACAACAAAGCACAAAAAGTTATACACAACCACCTTTCACCTCTTCAATAATTTAGAATCATTTTTAGAAGGACAATTGCATTATGTGATATATAAATACCTTTCCAAATACCAATACAAGGTTCTGTGGAAACTTTCCAAATGTAAGGTTTTAGGGATATGGAGGTGGGCAGGGAATACCAGGGTGAGGTAAGAAAAAGGTTTTGAGGTCTTGAAGTGGAGACGGTATTGAAAAGGAACATTCGAGAGAATTAGATAAACAGATTTTTGCCTTGTTCCACCACCAAAAAGTCATCTGTGGTTGGGTTTTTGTCTTGGGCTTCTTTATTCTCAGCTATAAAATAAAGAAAATAAATAGTAAAATCTCAAAGCTTCCTTTTGGTTCTCAAGTTCAATGGTTCTCATTTTCAGGGTCTTCAGAGTATAATGGTAAATAATTCTTTCCACTTCTTGGCAAGTTGTGAGGAAGGTCATTTTATCCCAACAGATTGACACCCTTGCATGAAACTCAGCTAACAAGACCTGCACTTAGACGTGCAATTATCCTTTTCAATATAGTAGTAGTATTGGGGAGAGTGAAATTTTTTAAATTTTATTTTCAATTGACAAATGATAATTGTATACATATACTATATATATGGGTACAATGTGGTGCTCTGGTGTGATGTTAGATACATTGTGAAATGATCAAATCAAGCTAATTAAAATATCTGCCACATCACATACTTACCACCTTTTTTTGTCTTGAAAACATTATAGATATCGACTTTTTAGATAATTTGCAATATATAATACATCATTATTAAGTTTCTTGTTACAAAGCTGTAGTGTAGAAGCAAACTGGCTTCAATCCTTCCCACAAAACAACAACAACAAATATACATCCCCAAGATTATCACCAGCAATAGGCCAGAACTCCGATATGAGAATGAGATAGTCCCTGAGACCACAGAAAAGTGATAAAACTCTGAGCAGACAGAAAGAGAACTGAAATTCCATATCCATGACCCTTCTCCCTCCAATCTGCCTGGCACCAAGCATATGGAAATTTTCCTCACGACTTGTGGTTTCTCCCTTGGAAAAAGTGAAATCAAAGTGGATGACCAGTTTTTCCACCACCACCCTGGGCTCCCTTACAAAAGACCAGTCTCTGTCTGAGCCCATGGGAGGTATTGCAAGTGCCCAAAGGGAGAAATATCCCCAGGGATAGCCAGGAACATTGGAGGGCAGCAGAATGACTATCCCCAGCCCCGAGAACTCTGTTAGCCAAAGGAGACACCAAATCAGAGTGTCTGTTCAGCAATACCATGCTGGAGAAGGTACTTACCATAGATTCTCTGGGCACGAACCCCTAGTCAGCTTCCCATACTGCTGAGATATCCCTTTTGGAACCTCCTGCATTTAAGAAGACATCACTCTGATAATTTACTAGGGCTGAGGGCAATCTGGATTTCAGGTGCCATCTAGTGCCAAAAAGGAACAGCAGCCTAGTAGAAAAAAAAATGAAGAAATTTAACAAGTACAAATAATCTTTAAGCAAACATATCCAAGTAAAAGCCAAAATAAATTAGGCAGAAAAGACTGGAACAAATAACTAACTCTTCAATGCAAAGACAATACATATACATCCACAAGAAACAACAGCAAATAGAGAACCATAACCTCCCCAAAGGGACAAAGTATCAGTGACTGACTCTAATGAGATGGTAGTATATATTCTCTCTGGCCAAAAATTCAAAATAGCCAAAGAAATCCTGAGCAAAAATAACAAATATGGAGATATCACACTATCTGACTTCAAAATATATTACAAAGCTATAGTAACCAAATTAGCATGATACTGGCATATAAAAGACACGTGGATTAATGGAACAAGATAGAGAACCCAGATAAAAATCCATGCATCGACAGCCAATTCATTTTTGACAAAGACACTAAGGACATATAATGGGGAAAGGACAATCTCTTCAATAAATGGTGCTGGAAAAATTGGATAGCCATATGCAGAATGAAACTAGACACAAATGTCTCACAGTATGCAAAAATAAAATAAAAATAGACTAAAGATTTAAATCTGCAACCTGAAACTATTAAAATACTAGAAGAAAACACTGGGAGACACTCCAGCACATCAGTCTGGGTAATGTGTGTATAAGATTTTTTGTTTGTAAGACGTCAAAATCATGGACAACAAAACCAAAAATAGGCAAATAGGATTACATCAACTTAAAAACCTACTGAACAGCAAAGAAAACAATCAACAAAATGGAGAAACAATCCACAGAGTGGGCAAAAATCTTTGTCAACTGTCCATCGGACAAGAAATTAATAATCAGAATATATAAGGAGCTCAAATAGTTCAACAGCAAAAAAAGCAAATAATCCAACTGAAAAATGGGCGAAAGATCTGAATAGACATTTCTCAAAAATAGGTCTACAAATGACTGGCAGCTTTATGAGAAAATGTTCAACAACACTAATAGAGAAAAGCAAATCAAAGTCACAATGAGTTATCACCTCACCCCAGTAAAAATGACTTTTTATCAAAAAGATAGGGAATGATGGATGCTGATGAGGATGTGACAAGGGGATACCTCATACATTGTCAATGGGAGTATAAATTAGTAGAACCACTATGGAAAACTGCATGGAGATCCTTCAAAATAACACTATCTGACTTCAAAATGTATTACAAAGCTACAGTAACCAAATTGTCATGATACAAGTCATAAAAAAATTGCTAAAAGTAGAACTACCGAGTGATCCAAAATTCCCCTCCTGGGTATATAGCTGAAAGAAAGGAAGTCAATATATCAAAGAGATATCTGCACTCCCATGTTTATTGAAGCATTATTCACAATAGCCAAAGTATGAAATCAATATAACCAGCGGACAAATGGATCAATAATATTAAATATATATATATAAATAATAGGATATTATTCAGCTATAAAAAAGAATGAAATCCTGTCATTTGGAACAACATGGATAAATCTAGAGGTGGTTGTGTTAAGTGAGATAAGCCAGGCAAAGATAGACAAATATCACATATTATCAGCCATATGTGGGAGTTAAAAAAGTGGATCTCATGGTAACAGAGAGTCGATTAGTGGTTACTAGACACCAGAAATGGCAACAGGGAAGAAGTACGAAGAGAATTTAATTAACAAGTACAGATATATACAGTTAGATGTTAGAAATAAGTCCTATAATGGAAAGGTTTTTAAAAAAAGTGAAAAAGAAATAAGACTTAGTGTTTGATAGATCAGTAGGCTGACTACAGTCAAAAATAATTTATTGCACATTTCAAAATAGCTAGAAGAAAATAGGTAGAATCTTCCTAGCATAAAGAAAAGATAAATATTTAAGGTTATGGATATCTTAATTACCCTTATTTGACCATTACAATTCTATAAACATATCAAAATATCATATATATCCCCCAAATATTTGCCTCTATTATGTGTTAATTAAAATGCAATCTGTAGAGTAATAAATATATTTACATTTACATTTACTGTAGTCACCATGCTGTGCAATACATCTCTAAAAGTTATTCATCCTGTCCAGCTGATACTTTGTACCCTCTGGCCAACATCTACCCTTTCCCACTCTCTCCTCACCCCAAGCCTCTGGTAACCATCCATCTTCTCTTTACTTTTTAGTTTGACTTGCTTAAATTCCACATACAGTGTGATCCTGTAGTATTTCTCTTTCTGTGCTTGACTTATTTTACTGAGAATGATGCCCTCCAGGTCATTTGAGAGTAAGAGATTTCAAATATCCACAACTTAGTGGGGATAAATTTAATTGAATTGCTTTCTTTATGATAACTGGTATCTACTCATGAAGCAGAATGTTGATTGCTTTTCCCTAGGGGGAAGGGAGATGAGAAGAAGAAATGGGAGGTCATTTCATTCATAGTACAGACCTGTGGCTAGGAACAGGAGAGGGTCATGTGCTGAGGAGGGTGCAAGACTCCTGTCAACATGAGTGGTGATCATTCAAATTCTGGACATTCAAAATATGCAGGGTGTCACCTGGGAAATGAGAAAGGAAAATCCAGAAAGAAGGGACAAAAAAAGCACATGTGTTTGCTTAGCAAATTTGCTTAGGGGTCAACCCTCTTTCCACAGGCCCATGTTTAGAATGAAGCTTAGACCATGACTTATCAGATTTGAGAGAAGAGAGTATTGCCTAGAAGAAGAGAAGGGTCCTCCAACTTCCAACTCCCATCTCTCTAGCTGTTGACCACCTTTTCTCCAAAAGCTTTTGCTCTTTCGAGTTGGATCCTTAGGTTTTTGAGCGGACTCACAGGGAAGCTCAGCTTGGGCCACACCAATTAAGGAGAGTATGTGTGTAAAGCCATTTGGGGTTGATAATCACCTTCCCCTCTCTGCAATTCAGAAGGAGCCTCCCTGTCTCAACTGGTCACCCCTAACAGAAGCTGACATGGTGTCAGTTTTTCCAGTGCTTGTGATAGTATGACAACATTCCAAACACACTTTATAAATCTTGTTCAGAAAAGAAGCAAGGTGGTACCATTCCCTGAATACAAGCTTGAGGCTAATGCTGCCTCAGAAGCCCATCCTTGGAGACTCTTGCAGTCCAATGAAGGTAGCAACTTTCTTATTTTTTTTAGTGATCATTCAGTCTGGTTGCCTACCTCCTTTGTTGAGGACATCTTCCAGCAGCTTTATAAAGTAAAAAAGAAGCATGTGAGGGAAATGAGAACCTTTGCAGGTCCGAGCTTTCTTTTTATGCTGTCTGCTCTCACATTTTTGGTTGGTATAGAATTCTGGATTAAAAATAATTTTTCCATCAGAATTTTGAAGGTGATGCTCCACTATCTCCTAACATGTAATGGTAATGTTGTGAAATCACAAGCCATTTTGACTCTTTATCCTTTGCTTCTCATCCCTACAGGATTTAGGGATGTTTAACTATATTCTAGTGTTTTTAAATTTGGCAAAGATAATGCTCACTTCAGCTGCACATATACTAAAACTGAAATAGTACAGAGATTAGCAAGACCCCTGTGCAAGAATGACATCCAAATTTGTGAAATGTTCCATATTTTTCAACGATAAAGAAAAATGAATAAAGAGAATGGAATGTGGGATTATGCAAAACTGTTTAAACCTAAGAATCATAGGTGTTCCTGAGGAAGAAGAGAAAACAATAGGGTTTGGAAAACCTACTTGAGGGAATCATTGAGGAAAACTTTCCTGGCCTTTAAACTTTTATATACAACAAGCCCAAAGAACTCAGCCATACGTGGAAGCTAAACAAGTGGATCTCATGGTAACAGAGAGTAGATTAGAGGTTACTAGACACATGTTATATTAACAGGGCGGAAGTATGAAGAGAAATTAATTAATGAGTACAGATACATAGAGTTAGATATTAGAAATAAGTCCTAGAATGAAAAGGTTTTAAAAAGAGTGAAAAAGAAATAAGACTTAGTGTTTGATAGATCGTCCCCAATGCATATAATTATCAGGCTATGAAAAGTTCATGTGAATAAAAGAATTCTAAGAGAAGCGAGACAAAAGCATCAAGTAACTTAATAATGGTAAACCTACCAGACTAGCAGCAGACTTCTCAGCAGAACTCCTACAATCCAGAAAGGATTGGGGCCCCATCTTCAATTTTCTCAAACAGAATAACTGTCAGTCAAAGACATTGTATCTTGAAAAACTAAGTTTCATAAGTGAAAGATAAATAAAATTTTTTCTCAGATACACAAAAACGGAGAGAATTTGTCACCACCAGATTATCTTCAAGAAATACTCAAAGGAGTCCTAAATACTGAAAAAAAAATTAAAATTCACCAGGACAAAAATATTAGAAATTATAAAGCTGATAGGGTTTATAGAATACCAGCACAAGATAGAGAAGAAAAAGGAAGGAAGGTAGAAAAGAAGGGAGGGAAGGAGGGAGGAAGGGAGGGAGGGAGGAAGGAAGGAAGGAAAAGAAAGAAATTCTGTCATATGCTACCACACAGATGGACCTTGAGAACATGATAAGTAAAAAAAAAAAGCCAACCATAAAAGGATTAATATTGCATCATTTCACTTACATGGGGTATTTAAACCAACCAATCTGATAGAAAAAGGAAGTAGAATGATGGTTGCCTAAAGCTGGAGGGATGGGGAAATGGGGCGTTTTCCCATGGGTATAGGGTTTTGGACATCCAAGATGAAAAAGTTCTAGAGAGCTATTGTACAACAATGTCATATAATTCACAATACTGTACTGTGCACTTAAAATTTTTGAGGGTACATTTGTGTTACATGTGTTTTGCTACAACACAAAATGTAAAGGAAGGTATCATAGCGATGTCTCAACTAATAAGAAAGTATCAGTAAAGAGGAATTGTCAAAAATAACCAAAGGTCAATTCTGAAGGTAAAAAACCATTAGCTCAAATAAAAAATGTATCAGAGGATTCAATCATTGAGTTAAGCTGACAGAAGAAAGAAACAGCAAAACTGAAGCTGTATTAACGCAGGTTATGCAATCTAAAGAATAGAGGAGAAAAATGAACACAGCCTCACTGAAGTGGGAAATACCATTAAGCAACATAACAGATGCATGATGGAAGAACTAAAGGGAGAGGAAGTAGAGTAAATATTAATTTGAAAATGAAATTAATATTTTATTTAAATGGAAAGGAAAAGTGGTAGTTCATCAAAATGTTAAACACAGCCAAGCATGGTGGCTCACACCTATAATTCCAGCATTTTGGGAGGCCAAGGTGACAGGATTGCCTGAGCCCATGGGATGGAGACCAGCCTGGACAAGTTGGCGACACCTCATCTCTACAATAAATCAAAAAGTTAGCTGGGCATGGTGGCACGTGTCTGTAGTTCCAGCTGCTTGGAAAACTGAGGTGGAAAGATCACCTGAGTCCAGCAGTTTGAGGCCGTGGTGGCCCTGAGTGTGCCACTGCACTCCAGCCTGGGCAAAAGAGTGAGACTCTGAATCAAAAAAAAAAAAAAGTTAAACATAGATTTACCATATTATCAAGCACTTCCACTCCTAAGTATCTACCCAAAAGAAATGAAAACATATGTCCACAGAAAAACTTGTACACATGTTCATAGCGGCATTGTTTATATAAAAATGAAAACAACCCAAATGCACATCAATTGATGGATGACTAAGTAAAATGAGGTATGTCTTTATAATAAAATATTATTAGGCAATACAAATGAATAAAGTACTGATGCATGCTACTCCATAGCTGAAACTTGGGGGCGTTATACTAATGAAAGAAGCCAGTTACAAAGGAGCACATATTGTATAATTAATTTATGTAATATCCAGAATAGATAAACTTCAAAAGAGCTTAGAAAAAAACCAGCATGAAAAAGTTTATCCAAGGGAACCAACATGAACTAGTTCATGAATATGTCATTGAATGATTAAGAAATGGTCTTTGTGATCAAATAGACCTGGGTTTGAGTCATCCTTTTGCCATTATTTGCTGACTGACTGTGATGGTTAATCTCATATTATCAACTTGACTGGTCTAAAGGACACCCACCACATGGTTAAAGATTATTTCTGGGTTTGTCTGTGAGTGTGTTTTGGAAGAGATTAACATTTCAGTTGGTAGACATAATAAAGTAGGTGATCCTTTCTAATGTGCATGGGCATCGTTTAATCCACTGAGGGACTGAAGAGAACAAAAAGAGGAGAGTTAAATTAACTCTGCCTGATCATTTGAGCTGAAACATCTGTCTCTTGCCCTTAGTACTCCTGGTTCTTAGAACTTCAGACCTAGGCTGAAATCTACACCATCATCTCCCTGGCTCTCAGGCGTTCGAACTACTTCCTGTGCCTCCAGCTGGCAGATGGAATATTGTGGGACTTCACAGCCCCCATAATCATGTAAGCCAGTATCTTATAATAAACCTTTTTATTTATAACTATATCTCTCATGGGTTTTATTTATCTGAGGAACCTTGAACAACACAGTGACCATATGTAAGTATGTCTTTATATTTGTTTCCTCATCTATAAATTGAAATGGTAATGGCTACTTCTCAAAATAGTCATCAGAAAATGTAATAATCTCTTTAAAATGGAAAGCACAGTAGAGAGCACATGTATTTTTCAATAAATAGTACTTGCTGTGGCACTAATTTTCAAATTAGTAAATGACTCTTTCCTATAGTGTGTGATTTTAGATATCACCTCCATTTTTTAATTTACAAAAACATAAATAAAGCATTTCCTCAAACTCAATCAGTTTAATAATCAATCCCAATGATCTTAATGAGAAAACCCAGGTAGGCTAAATCCAGGTATGAGGTCCAGGCATGACAGATGTCTGAGCGTTTCTCATATGCTTTCTGACACCTAGGTTAGCATTCCAATAGTTTCACCTAGCGAGCTCCAGTTCCTCTTTCCTCAACCATCTCAGCGTCTTCTTTTTCTGTAGTTATCAAGATACCTCTCTAAAAGTACAATGAGTTGTGCGTATATTTACATAAATGTTAGTTGGGTTGAAATAAGTTCAGTAAAGTGCTGGATCTTCAAGGGCAGGGAGGATATTTTCATGAATCTTCTTATAATCATAGTATGATTTCTGTATAAGAAGGTTTCTTGCTGCCCACTCAGAGCAAGAAGGTTTCTTGGGGAACAAGCAGGGTCCCCAAACTCGTTGGAGGACCCTGGTTGGCATAAGTTAATGTACAGCTCCTGCCAAAATAAGGGAGACAGCTGTTCTCCACGCTAGATCGGTACAACCTCATGTTCCACTCATGTAGATATATGTTGGCATTTGCAACTGTTGTCTTTCACTTAACATGGTTATTCACAAGAAGATAACTGTCATTTTCTTTTTTCTTTATGCTTTTCTTGTTCCCAAGAGCATGTTAACTTACAAAAGATGCATACAATACAACAAAATAAAGCAAATTAATACAATTAATGAAAGTAAGGTAAAGATAACATGATTGAGAAGCGAAATTAGATCTAGTTTCAAGTTAGATCACAAAGTGTTGCCGTAAATACCTCTACATCAGCTGGGCTCAGGGGCTCACGCCTGTAATCCCAGCACTTTGGAAGACAGAGGCGAGAGGATTGTCTGAGCTCAGGGGTTCAAGACCAGACTGAGCACCATGGCAGGAATTCGTCTCTACAATAAGTCATAAAAAAATTCAGCCAGGCATGGTGGCGCATGCCTGTGGTTCCAGCTACTTGGAAGGCTAAGACAGAAAGGTCACCTGAGCCCAGCAGGTCGAGGCTGTGGTAGCTGTGAGTATGCCACTGCACTCCAGCCTGAGCCACAGAGTGAGAGTTTGACTCAAAAATAAAAAATAAATTCTCTACATCTTCTTGGAGCTAGACCAGAAACCTAGATTGAAGTGTCCTAGCAGAAATGGGAGGAGTTGACCCTAGGCAGGAATTACAGTACTCCTAAGTTATAAGCAAAGCAATTGCTAAAAAGAATTACAACTATTCTGAATACTAAGAACAGAAAGAAATTTATTCTGTGGACTTCTTGTGACGAACATAATTCTCTGAGTAACACGATGAGTTCAATGATGGCATCTTTTCAAAACTGGTCCTCATAGACTCCTTTGAAAAATATATTAGCGTGTTACAATGAAGGTGATGATCTAAAGAAAACACAGCATTCATATTTATAGTCTTTTGTTTATCTGGAATAGAATGATAAGTCATTCATCTCATTAACATTGTATATTAAATAAATATTTTATGGCAAGTGAGTGGAAAACATCTTAAATGCAGAAATAAATGCAACTGAATTACATTTTCCACGTTACATTTTTGCATTCTCATTTTCATATATTTAAAAAGTGGTTTCTAAAGCACTTAATCTTAATTTTGTGTTTCCTTAGAAGTGTTTACTTCAATAAATATGATTATAAAATGTCTTCCATTTAAAGAGAGATTACACTGATTCTTTCCCTTAAACATACAAAAGTATTTATGATAGATACTACTAAGTTGGCCTCACGCTTGCCTTACTGGATTCATGGCAGGGCAATAATACAGGAATTCAGGGAGCAGATTCTAAATTAATTGGCAATTTGAACTTTGAATGATCATTGCTTTGTGCCTGTTTGGGAAACATGATTGCTGGATTTAGAGATGGATAAAGACAAACTGCTCAACTCTGACAAACCATTCTTCTGAGAAAATTGAACTGTTCTTTTTCCAACGGGGTAATGATACCTAATCCATCGAGATGTAAAAACGCTATAAAAAGGCCTCTTTACAGAGCACTCCGGTCAGCCGGTTAAAGAAAGTGAGCAGTGTTCTTAATGGAAGATAAACGGTTGCCCTGTTGGGTTTTATCTGTCATCCTAATCTCAGAAAGCATCTCATATAAAACGAGAGTTAAAAAGACTGTCAAGGCACGCTGTACCACTCTGTAAACTAATACCTGGGGCTTAGCACCCGAGTCCTATACATGTGAAATGTTTAAAATATTTGGAAGAAAGCTTTTCCCTTCACATTAGTCTAGGCATACTCAGTGAACCCAATGTGAGATAATCCAAAACAATTCAGGTTCAACAAAGGTTGGGAAAATATTGTAGTAGACATAAAGCTTTGATGGAGAGCTTCTTTGATCTGAAGATTATAAAATACACAGTTTCTAATCTGACAAATTTTGAGCTGCAAAGCACAATATCTAAACATTCTTCCTTTGTCATAACAGTTTAATCCCTTAAGAATGTGATTTAAACCACCGGGGAGCAAAGGTTGCCATGAGATTTGTATGAAAGGAGAAAAGTGCCTTAGACACCTTGATAGAACTATGTGAGGGTCATTAAATTATACAACAAAATGCTGCTCACTATTGGCTCTGCCAGGTCATTTTCAGTTCAAGGCATGTCAAATGCCCATTTCTTTTCGATGCAGTTGGATAAAAGATGAAACAAGTCTTCCTCTTTCTCTCTACCCCATCTTCCCTTTGTCTTTACTGCTATCCTTCTGTTTCTTCTTTTTTTTAAATTTTAGATTCAAGTTTTTACATTTTAGTTTCGGGTGCATGTTTGTTATGTCTTCCACTTCTTTATTCCTTCAGCTGAAGATCAGATTTTCTCAGTGGCACAAATCTAACATCTGTTGCTGCTCCAATAGCTACAACTACGCTCTTCTCCTTTAAAATGCTACTAAGTTGTAATGACATGCTTTCTCAACAGATGCATTTATAAAAAATGCAGACATAGTGTTTTAATCAGGAATGCAGGAACAGCCATCAACCTTGACAAAATGGATGTATCCATGTTCTATGTGGACCAAGTGAAACCTGAAAAAGGTGGGGTAACCCAACGGACTTCCCATTTCTTCTGATGGAAGGAAGGCAACACATAAACTCAAAAGCATATGAGCCCTCGCTATCTTCATCTTCTCAAAGTACCAAGATAGAGTAGTGGTCCAATATGCTAAATATATGGCCGGTCTGTTCACTGATCAGTAGCCCCTTGGGTATAATTGCTACATCTCATGTCAAATGTCCCTTTTTGGAATCTGGATAAAAATGAACAATCAATGATGTGCTCACTTGGGCAACAGGGGCGTAGTAGAAGTGGTGTTTGGCATTTAACGTTAAAGAGGGTAGTGTATTCCACCTCACTTTTCATGGATGACACCTGCCCCTCTTTGCTATGAGAAGGGGCAAGGGGTGGTGAAGAAAGCTGGCTTCAGCACAGGGAAATGTAGAGCTTCATTCAATAAATGCAGTTTTCCTACCCCCACAGCTCCAGATGGTTTTGAAAACCTAGAAAACAGGCATTCTATTTCTCCCAGAATTGTAGATTGAAGAAGAATCTTGCAAAATTATCTGCTCCAAGTAGCCAGATTTATGTATATAAATGTCTAGATGCTTCAGGAAACAGATATTCTTTCCTTAAATATTTTATAAGCAAATTAACCCATAAACTGAGTTTGCCAGATGACAAGTTCAATATCTGTTTTTCAGGAGTAGGTACCAGAAGATGCAGATACATCCAGCTGCATCTGAGGGCTGATTCAACTTCTTACTGCTGCTGTAGTTACAAACCACCTTGAAATTAGATGTAAGCATACTGGACTCCCTCAAAGTCCAGCCCTGTGTGAAGCTGGTCTCGAGAGCCTAGGAGAAAACTAAAAAGAATTCTGTACTAAATCCTATCCTCATAGGTGAGTGAGGACATAGAGCTGGTTTCTGGGTGGGAATTCTTAGAGCATCCTAACAAATGTTAGAAAGCATTTGCACTTCCCAGGGGATGAGGTCAAGCCACAAGGTCACCTGGACCAACCCTGAGCTTCACTGACCTCCAGAGTTATGCATTCATTCATCACTTGCTAAGTGTCCTGGGTTACTCCCAGAACACTAGTCTCTGCCCTGGGAGCTCACAATCCCTTTTCCCAGCACCTAAACATCCGTTTTAGTTTTGATGAGCTTAGATAGCTCTTGCCAAGAGCCTGGACTGGTAGACTATGGACCATATGGTTTTGCAACTTGAGTTAAAGTCTTGGTAAGAAGCCGGATGCAGTGGCTCACGCCTGTAATCCCAACACTTTGGGAGGCGGAGACTCCTGAGATACTTGGTGAGACCTTGTCTCTACAATAAAAAAATTAGTCATGTGTGGTGGTGCATGCCTGTGGTTCCAGCTACCTGGAAGTCTGAGGCAGAAGGATCAGCTGCCCACGAGGCTGAGGTTGCAGTAGCTGTGATCATGCCACTGCACTACAGCCTGCTGGGTGACAGACTGAGACACCGACTCAAAAAAAAAAAGTCTTGGTAAGAGTGACCAAGTGCTTTTTGTTTTTTGAATTCATTTGGGGGTGGGGGGAGCACAAAATTAACATACTACTGTTTGTGCAAGAAAAAATAGAAATCGCATTTTAGGGGCCCTTTTTTTTAATCAAAACTTAGTTGGTGTTTTGTTTTGTTTTGATTTTTGAGTTGGAGTCTCACTCTGTCACCCAGGCTTGGGTCAAGTGGTACACTCCCGGCCACTGCAGCCTCAACCTGCTGGGCTCCAGCAATCCTTCTGCCTCAGCCTTCCAGGTAGCTGGAACTACCTGCGCACACTACCACACCCAGCTAATTTTTTATTTATTGTATAAACAAGATCTCTCCATGTTGCCCGGGCTGGTCTTGAACTCACAGGCTCAGGCAATCCACTCGCCTCAGCCTCCCCAAGTGCTGGGATTACAGGCTGAGCCACCAAGTTGGTGTTCTTTTATCAGAACCAGATGGACTCCTGTAATTAATAACTTTCATTCTTTATCTTGTTAATTATTCCATCTCCTGTTTTCTTCTATTTTCAAAAGCATTCTAAAGAAGAAAATTCTTTTTGGATTCGTGGTACTGAAACCTGCACACTTCTGAGCACTTCGAGGACTTGGCTGAAATATTCCTAAGGACACCAGCTATTATTTTTAAGAACCCATGGAGGACAATGGGAGGTACCAGAGGACCCGAAATGGGCACATGTAGTGTCTATATTTAAAAATGGGATGAACAATGACCCCGGAACCACAGGCATCAGCTTATTTTCCTTACCTGAAAAAACTGGAACAAATCAACCAAAAATCAATTTGCAAGCACCAAGGAGAGTGCATAGTGCTAGATAATAAGTCACTGACTGTCGCGAAGCAAAAGGCTGTCAAAGTTTTATAATTTCTTCCTTAGCTAGTGATAGCTGGTAAATTAGAGGGCAGAAGTGGCAACATATTTCTTCACTAATAAAGTTTATTGTCTCTTGTAATATTCCCATATAATCTGAGTAAATATGAGCTGGAACTGGAGGTCATCATGAAGTTATATGAGCACAGACATAATTGTGGTGTGTCACTCAAATATCAACCAATTTATTATAATTACACTTCAATTTTATAGCTTATTAAAGTAAGATTTTGTAAGAGGTCAGTTTGGGATGCAGTACTATTTAATATGTTCAACACCACCACATAGATAATAGACTATACGCTTATTAAATGAACCAGCAATAATCTATAATCTAAATGATACAATCATCACTTTTAGCAAGAATATTAGAATTCACAAGGTAGCACTGAATCAGTAAACAGAACGGAGGTTAGCAGCATAGGGAAGGATACAAGGATATTTTTCTTGTTGAACAAAAAGAAAATCTATAAATAAGGGACAAGGAGGGAATTTCCAAGTGTAAATTACAAAGAAGACATAGGATTCAAACGGGAATGTGTGCTGTTAATTGTTCAACAAAAAAATCATTCTAGAACAAGCCATTTGGAAACAAAAAAGCATTTTTAAATGATCGAGTTCATTCTTTCACATTTAAAATGATAATTTAAGGAGAGGCTTTTGGCAAAATGATGCAGGGATAGAGTTAGCCAGCACCCAGTTCACCAGAATTTAGCATCTGACTGTGAGCCCTGTTGGATGGGTGGGCAGTGGCAGCCTCACAGGTAGAAAGCAGATTGTTCTTCCCCTGGCAACTAGGTGACCATACAGGACTGAGTTGAAGGCCTCCTTGCTGGGAGAGCTTATAAACACAGACAAGCTTCTCAGTGCTAGGATACTGGTCCAAAATCATTACCTTCCTCAACTAGACAGGCACTGCAATTCAGAGTAAGAATTTAGCAACCTTTAGAGCAGTTTGACAGAGTGATTTTAGGTCTGTCGAATCCAGTAATAACAAAATTGACACTTGTATTTTGTACACATTTGTTTACCCTGGTACTTCATCTCTGCGCATGGTTTTGTGATGAATTGGGATTGTGCACACCTATCTTCTCACCATGGAGAGTTTGAGTAAAAACTTTCAATGGAGCACCTAGAAAATGTTTTAAAAAATAATGAATTCTGTCATTAAATTAACACTGATTTTGCTTACTTGAAACCATTTCTAGAAAAAAGGTTACAGTATTCGATAAAAATATCAAAAAAGATTTAAACTTGTGAATATGATTCAAATGTAAGAAATAAGACCCAACGGTGCCTTATGAATCTATCGGCATAAAGTTAGCTCTTTAATTATTTTTCTGTTTTGTGACAGATTTTCCTAATTCTTCAGGATCATTTCAAAGTATATTTCTCTCTTTCAAATCCTTACAGCAAGCATATCTATTTTAGTGTCATTGGTCACAATAAATGTTCTTCAAGTTCTTTATTTTAATAGATTATTTATTAAACTATTAAGCAATTCTGGCCCTGGCATTATTGACTTTTAAGATTGGAGCAGAATCAGTTGCTAGGTGCTATCCATGATCAAAAGCTTTAAGTCCACACAGATTGTCTATGTATTTTCCTTATCTATATTCCTATCACTCTATCACAGAACACAGTTAAAGTGGCCTGACAGAAGAAACTGGAATGATCCTTGACACCTTATTGCTCTAGGCTTAGGTGTTTGGCATCGTCTTTTATCTACCAAGGGGGCACCTTTCATCAAAAGTTACATCTTCTGCACGTCACTTTACAATAACACATAATGGAAGGTAATTCACATGCTAAAGATAATGCAAACAACAATCAAAAAAAGAAGAAGCTCACAGGTTAATCGCCTGAGGAGTCCAAGTTCATCTCATCCATCCTCTCTACCAGTTTTATAACACTCTGTCCTTTGACGTTCTTAGGGAATGGTAAGAGGACACATTAACAGCAGTGAGCTTAGATGGAAAGGCTATTGGCCTTGCTAATTGAAATAGACACAGACTGACCTAGATGAACCAAGCAGACGCCTGAGTGTTTCGAAGAGGACTCTGTTTAAAACATTGTGTTTGGCAGGATGGGGTGGCTCAAGCCTGTAATCCTAGCACTTTGGGAGGCCGAGGTGAGGGGACTGCCTGAGCCCACGGGTTCGAGAAAAGCTTGGGCAACTTGGCGAGACATCGTCTCTATGATAAATAAAAAACTAGTTGGGTGAGCTAGTGCACATCTGTAGTTCCAGCAACTTGGAAGGCTGAGGCAGAAGAATCGCCTGAGCCAAGCAGGTCGACGCTAGGGTGACCGTGATCATGCCACTGCACTACAGACTGGGCAATGAAGTGAGACTCTGACTCAAAAAATAAAAAGAAAAGCACTGGGTTTTCCGCCTAACTCCAGTCAGGATGGCCATCATCAATAACTCAAAAAACAACAGATGCTGGAGAGGGTGCAACAAAAAGGGAACACTTCTACACTGTTGGCAGGAGTGTAAACTAGTACAACCTCTGAGGAAAACAGTGTGGCGATTCCTAAAATATCTAAAACTCAACCTTCAATATGACCCCGCAATCCCCCTACTGGGAATATACCCGGAGGAACTCAAATCACTCTATGAAAGAGATACCTGCACACGCATGTTTATTGCAGCATTATTCACAATAGCAAAAACATGGAACCAACCGTGCTGCCCACTGTAAGAGGACTGCGTAAAAAAAAAAAAAAAAAAGTGGTACATATGCACGATGGAATATTACGCAGCCATAAATAAGGACGAAATTATGAACATCACAGCAACTTGGATGGACTTAAAGGCTATAATACTGAGTGATCTAACGCAGAAACAAAGAACAGAGTATCACATGTTCTCACTCATTAGTGGACCTTGAACAACTATTGTAATACCATAAGAAAGGGATTGGCAACAGTGGGAAACTGCCAGGGGAGAGGGGAAGCACACCTCATCAACAAGGGTACCTGCATAATGAACAGTTATATACCTAATCCCAACTTGTACCCCCATATTTAAAATTAAAAATAAAACTAAAAACACTGTGTCTTATGGACTCTGTCCAAGTCGGTCTCCTCTCTGTTAGGAACAGTCTTGAGTTCCTCAGTGACTGCCCATATAACCGACCTGTGGCTTCTACCAACCAGGAACAGAGCAGTCTCCCAAGTCGGGAGCCAGGACCTCACTAATGTTTGACTCCTGTCCAGACTGCTTCAGGGGACTCCTCTGCTGCCTCTTCGAAGACGCAGGACCAGAGACTAACCGAGACTCTGTGGCTTGACGTTCAAAGACCTTGCCTTTGCCGTACAACTGTAGTATCCCCTCACAGTGTCTCCCTCCTGTCAACACAAACACTCCAAATGTGTTGAACCCACCAATCTTTCTGCCTCTGATTCTGCCCTTCCCTCCTGTACCATGACTGACCCTCTCACTGCGTCATGTCTGTCTCTGGAGGCCACCAGCCGCATGTCTTCTATGAAAGCCTCCTGGTCAGGCCTGGCAGAGTCTAAAGTCCCTTCTGCACACCCCTATTACATTATGCTTACATATTTCTGAAACATTTTTTGGCTTTTTGGTTGTCTCCACAATCCCACACCAGACTCAACTCCCTAGTGGCCTGGAAGCGTACTGCTGTTCTAGTTTTCACAGAGTCTGACTCTGCCTAAGGGCAAGTTCTTTCTCCTCTCTCTCTCTCTCTCTCTCTCTCTCTCTCTGAGCATGGCCTCCTTGCATTCTGGGCCTGGATGTGTCCGATGGAGTTGGCAGTCACATCAATGGTCACCCTGTACTTCCCAGCACTTTCTCCTGGCTGACATCCTCTCTCACTTTTATTTCCCACTCAATGTTTCCATTGCAGCCTCTGGAATGTTCTTCTCTGTATCTTCCTCCTCTCCACAGAGAATGCTTCCTGATAACCCTGTTCAGAATAGTGTTAGAACATCTCAGCACCAAGGAATCAAGAATGAGGTAATTTTTTATTATTATTTTATTTTATTTTTATTTTGGAAATGAAGTCTCACTATGTTGCCCAGACTCGTCTTGAACTCCTGGGGTCAAGCGATCCTCCCACCTCAACCCCCAAAGTGCTGGGATTACAGGCAGGAGCCACCGGGCCCAGCCCTCATTTTCTTTTTTAAATATTACCTCTAAACTCTTTCTCCTTCACCCCTCAAACAGCGCTTCTGTTCCTTTAAATGTCCTGACATCTTGCCATGTCAGTGTCCTATACAAAGCCCTGTGTGCTCTCTGGTCATCATTGAAGGTTTCGTCATAAGATTTCATCAATATCCCAACTTCCACCAACCCCATGCAGTCATTCAATATCCACATGGCGTTTCCCACATGGTCACTTACAATGCCCTTCACCTTGTTTCCAGTTCATCACCCACAACCAGAGACTACAGCTTCTCATCACCCAGAACTGCTTCCCTCCATCATATTTTCAACGTGGACATCTGGCTATCTGGCCAGCAGCCTCCTTACCTGGCAGTGTTCACTCCCTGTGCCCACTGGATCTTCTCCTGAGCCCCCTGGGCTCCTCATTCTCCATGCTCTCCTCCTCAGCTGGAGCCCCTTGGGTTTTGCTTCTCTTCCACCCCATTCAGTCTCTCTGCATTATTTTCCCACTTTGATCCGCGCCCCCTCCAACAAAATCCCGACCTGAGTTCTTCTCCAGAATCCGCATACAATGAGCAAAAACCCAAGCAATCCATGCTTTGAGAAACAAAAGTAAGAAATAAGGTCTCACTAATGTGCCATCAACACCCAATGCATATGTATGGACTATCTGTTGTCTGTAGGAGGCTGGGAAAAGCAGGACACACTCAAGTTCTTCCTCTTCTTTTTTTTTATCAAGGTCCCACTCTGTCACCCAGGCTAGAGTGCAATGGCAAGATCACCGGCTAATTTTTCTATTTTTGTGTAGAGGAGAGGTCTCGCTATGTTGCCTAGGCTTACTTCGAACTCCTGGTCTCAAGCGATCCTCCTGCCTCGGCTTCCCAAAATGCTGGGATTACAGGTGTGAACCACTGCGCCCAGTCTCCATTCATTCTTTAATTTCTTCTCTGGGCCTAAAGTTCTTCATCCGAAAAATAAAGATATTAAAATAGCTTAATCCTATTTAATCTATTCTTTCTATCTTTCTCTACCCCACCCCTCCTTTTTTTAAAATAAAACTTTCATTTTAAACAAAATTATATTAAGGAAATTCCAAATATTAAAAATAAATTAATAAATAAAAGTGATAAAAGGGAACTTTGGGCAGTATATATTTTAATTTTGGGCAAAAATGAATGTTTAATTTTCACAGCCCCAGAAACATCTGTGGGGATCCCAGAGCTACACAAAGCTCATTTTGAAAATCTTTAGGCTACAAGCTTCATAAAATAAAAAAAGGCAAATTGTACAAGAGTATATTTAGTATAACTCCACTTATACACAGACACGTATTTAGTATCACTCTATTTAAACATACACATGTGTATGTACATGCATGTAAATATGCATACATTTACATATTTGTAAATAAATATAGACTGTTGCAGAAAGAATAAATTTGAAAGTTAATATTGATTTCTTCCGAAATCAGGAATAAGGTATGAGAAAACAACTTCATCCTTCCATATAACTGGAATTTTTTTATTATTTGAGCGTATGTCATTTTTATCATTTTAAATAAAAGAAAAAAAAATCACCAGACTTCAGGTTTTCTGAAATACCTCTCAGGCCTAAGATGTCTTGATTTATTTTTTGGTAACCTCTGGGTCAATCTTCCTTCTTTTCCAGTAGCTACAAATATCAACAATTGCTTGTGAAAAAGTACTACTCTAAATATCAATAGAGGTATTTCTAGAAAGAAATTCTCCTCAGAAGTTCTAATGAATTGTGTCCCCAAAAAAGACATGTTTGAAACACTAACGCCCTCTACCTCAGAATGTAACCTAATTTGAAAATCGGCTCATTGCAGATGTATTCAGTTCGGTTGAAGTGAGGTCACACTGCAACTGAGTGGGCCCTTACTCCAATATAACTGATGCTCATATAAAAGGAGGAGAGAAACACAGTGATAAGATGACCACATGAAGACACCAGAGATACAGGGAGGATGCCATGGGATGACAGAGATTAAATTGATGTATCTACAAGCCAAGGAATTGACAGCCACCATCAGAATCAGGGAAGAGTCAAGGAAGTTTCTACCCAGAGCCCTCAGACAAATCTAACCCTGCAACACCTTGGTTTGGACTTCCAGCCTCAAGAACTCTTTTTAACTACCCAGTACATGGTACTTTGTTACAGCAAAGGAGTACACAAGCTGATGCTCTCAGTAAAAATATCATTACTATTTCCCACTCGAGTGCCTGCCCTACTTACATTCTGAACAATTGTCGTAGACCCTATAAACAAAGCCTATCGAGTAGTCTTTTGTATTTAGTGTCCTTGGATTCAAATACAGGAAGAAGATTTAAACTTAAGGATCAAATAATTCTAGATCTGATGTTGAAACATGGGAGGTATGGTATTATAACAACTACAGATGGGACTATATTGGCCACATTGCTTTATGTGAGATCCAGTCAAATCCACCATGTTACTGAGCAGATTCACCCTCGATTGTCACTAAAGAAACTGAATTGACCAAGAATCTTATACATCAAGGGACCATCAGTCTGAAAAGAACCTCCAGAAGTAAACACATAACCCAGATCTACAGTCACTCCCCCAAGACAAAGTGCCTTGGATTTATTTTAACTTCAAAATGTTGTTCATGTAATTCTTAGGCAGCATTATTTTTTCTCTGTAATACATTGCTGGTATTGGGCCATATTCTATTCTAATTCAAAAATAGTCTCTAGGAATAAAAACAACACACAGTGTACGAAGGAAGAATTTCAAGGGTGCAATAGCAACACCCACACAACTCATCTAGAAACATCTCTAAAGTTGTTACAATAGTTGGCTTTGAACTTAGCCAAAAAAACAAAATTTCCTGCCTCTTTCCCCTAAAAAAAAAAAAAAAAAAAAAAAAAAAAATCTTAGCTTGGTTTCTGAATCTATTATTAGTTTTCAAATTAAACTTTTTTTTTTCTTAAAGTTTCTCTTTCCAGAAAAAAACTTAGCCTTCTGATGGAAATCCTTGTATGTATGAAATAGCCTTAATAGAATGCATTCACAAGCAATGTATTTAATGAGCTCCTACTGTGTACAAAGCATTTTTGTTCATGACTCTAGATACAAAGGCAAAATGAATATGTCTCTTGTATCAAAGTTCATGAAGTACTCATACAACAATTATCCAGATATAAGAGATCAATGTATCAACAAATCTAAAAATCAGTAAACACAGGCTCCTGCACCAGCCACAGATCCATCCCTGAGATCCCTTTGAGATGTTCATACCCAGCATCCAACACTGTCTCTAGAACAATCAAGAGATTAGCTATCAGTTGTACATCGGTCATTCCTAATAGCCGGCAGGGTTTCAACTTTGTCTGACATGAATGAAGGAGGCAGTCATGTCTACGTTGGTGTTCAGCATCTCTTCCACTCCCTCATCCCAAACATCTACTGCTGTTGATCCTTCCTCTGCCCCACCCCTCCCTTGACTACTGGGTGGGTTCAGAAAACCTTGGTTTGAACTAGATTTCTGACAATTATCACTCACTATTTTTACTTGTATGTTGCCTCTGATGTCTGCATGAGGGGGGGTCAAGATAAAAAAAAAAGAAGAAAATAGAAAAGTGCAGGAAAAAAAAAACTAAAAATGTAGGTAAGGGTTGTAAAAGGCATTGAATGCCAAATGAGAAGGAATGATATGACTGCATATTTCTTTCAAAACAATTGCTCACACCCAAGATATTGCTAGCACTGAGTTTCTCAAATTTGAGTAGTACGTGAACCCTAAAACACAAACCCCTCCAAATAAGCAAACACACTTCTAATGAATCTCCAATACTGACCAATTGTTTTCTTTATAAATTACTGTGGAGGGCTGAAAAATGTACCTCCCACCCTCAAGGAAGTTTGTCCTATATTCTGAAACTTGTACTTGTTGCCTTATAAGGGGGGTAAAAGGTCAAAAGTGGTTTGGAGATGTGAGTAAGTTGAGGATTTGGGATGGGAAGATTCTCTTGCGTTATCTGGATGGGATGTAACCACATGGATTCTCACCAGGGAAGGCAAAGGGATGCTTGACACAAGGCAAGTGAAGATGGAGAACGAACAGAGAGATTTGAAAATGTGGCCACAAGCCACAAAGCCCAGGCAACCACCAGAAGCTGCAAAAGGCAAAAACGAATTCTACCCTAGTCTCTGGAGGGAGCGTGGCCCTGCTGACTCCTTGATTTCAGCTCAGTAATAGTGATTTGGGATTTCATGTCTCCACAACAGTGAAAGAATAAATGTCTTTTGTTTTAAGGCATCAAGTTCGAAGAAATTTGTTATAGCAGCCATAGGAAACTAATACAGTCATTTTTATTATAAAGTTGATGTGCAGACCTCAAATGGAAAAATTTATTATTATTATTTTTTTTTTTTTTTGAGTAGGAGTCTCACTCTGTCATCCAGGCTGGAATACAGTGGCACACTCCTGGTCACCACAGCCTCAACCTGCTGGGCTCAGTCGATCCTTCTGCCTCAGTCTTCCAAGTAGCCAGAACTACAGTGTGTGCTACCATGCCCAGCTTGTTTTTTGATTTATTGTAAAGACGAGGTCTTGCCAAGTTGCCCAGGCTGGTCTCGAACATGCAGGCTCAAACAATCCTCTTGCCTCAGCCTCCCAAAGTGCTGGAATTATAAGCTTGAGCCACTGCAACTGGCAGGAAAAATGTATTCTTATGCCTAGAAAACATCTCCAAAGTACCGCCTTGCTTATAAATGAAGTAAAGGAAACTATATACCTAGTGAAACTCAACAACAACAAGAACGTAATGTGACTGATGATTGCAAAATGTAAGCCCCTATTTGCACTACAAATAGAGCTCTTACAGTCATGGTCCATATTATTTGACATTTCACCTGCCTCATCTCTAGGATGTCAGGTGTTCACTTCAATTTCCCACCACTTTTCTCTAGTTGAACTTCTTTTTTTTTTTTTTTTTTAATATAATTTTTTTTATTGTGATATTGAGGGGTACAGTTAAGGGTTAGGTACACAAATATGTCTCATTCAGGCACCCTTGTTGATAAGGAGTGTCCCCCCAACCCCAGAGAGGTATTTACTGCCATTAATCCCTTCCCTTATCTCCCCCGCCATAGTTTCCCACCACTGTTAGTCATTTTCTTGTGGTAATACGTTGGATGATCAAGGTCTATTACATGACTGAGAACATGTGGTACTCAGTTTTTTGTTTCTGTGAGAGGTCACTCAGTATTATAGACTCTAGTTCCATCCAGGTTGCTGCGAAATTCATGATTTCGTTCTTTTTTATGGCTGCGTAGTATTTCATCGTGTATATGTACCACATTTTTTTAATCCAGTCCTCTTTTAATGTACAGCAAGGTTGCTTCCAGGTTCTTGCTATTGTGAACAATGCTGCAATAAATATACAAGTGCAGGTATCTTTTTTATAGAGTGATTTGAGGTCTTCAGGGTATATTTCCAGTAGGGGGATTGTGAGGTCATATGGGAGGTTGGTGTTTAGAGCTTTTAGGAATCGATTCTTATCTGGCATTTATATCACTTCAATATTTTGAAAACACTCTAATATTTTCTTCTAATAAGTTTATATTTCTTCATTATGTCTGAACTTTATTTTTATAGTGCAAGAAAATTTTTTTCGTATTGCTATCTAATTACTCCCAAATTATTTCTTGAATGAGCTATCCATTTACCACTGACTTTAAACACAATTATCTTTTCCATAAGGTACTATCTCATCAGTACAAGGGTATATTAATTTTCAAATATTTTAAAAAATTAATTGCAGTAGAAAGAACATAAAATTTTCCATCTTAATCATCTTTAAGTGTATGGTTCAGTCACATTAAGAATATTCATGGCCGGCCTTGGTGGCTCAGCCTGTAATCCCAGCACTTTGGGAGGCCGAGACGAAAGGATTGCCTGAGCCCAGGGGTTCGAGACTACCCTGGGCAACTTGGTGAGACCTCGTCTCTACAATAAATCACAAAATCTAGCTGGGCGTGGTGGCGTGTATCTGTAGTTCCAGCTACTTGGAAGACTGAGACTGAAGGATTGCCTAAGCCCAGCAAGTCAAGGCTGTGGTGACTGTGAGTGTGCCACTGCACTCCAGCCTGGGCGACAAGAGTGAGACTCCAACTCAAAAAAAAAAAAGAACATTCATGTTGTTGTGCAATCATCACCACCCTTTATCTCTAGAACATTTTTATCTTATAAAACTGAAACTCTGTACCCATTAAACAACAAATTCCCATTTCTTCCTCTCCCTGATGCCTGGTAAGTACTACTGTACTTTATGCCTTTGTGAGCTTGACTCCTCTAGGTGTCACATATAAATAAAATAATATACCACTTTTTTGTGACTGGCTTATTTCACTTAGCACAGTGGCTTCAAGCTCCATCCACTTTGTAACAGGTAACAGGATTTCCTTCCTAAGGCTAAGAATATATTTCTGAAAACTCTACTGTTTATCTGTTCCATTTTTCTACTTTTGTACCAATGCTACAGTATTTCAGCTATATTAAATCTATAGTGCTCATGGCAGATTGATATAGTTTGGATATGTGCCCTCTCTAAATCTTCATGTTGAAATTTGATCCCCAGTGTTGGAAGTGGGGCCTGGAGGGAAGTGTTTGGGTCATGGGGGCAGATCCCTCATGAATGGCTTGGTGCCTTCCCCATGGCAATGAGTGAGTCCTCACTCTATTAGCTCACAAGAGAGATAGTTGATTGAAAGAGCCTCTCTTGTTCTCTCTCTTGCTATGTGGCATTCCTGTTCTGCCTTTGCCTTCCACCACGCGTGGAAGTAGCCTAAGGGCCTTACCAGAATCACATGTTGGTGCCATGCTTCTTGCAGAGCCTTGAGCCAAACGAACCTCTCTTCTTTATACATTACCATACCAGCCTTAGGTATTTCTTTATAGCAACACAAAACTGACTGAGACACAAGTAAAGCTACTACCTTATTGTTCTCTTTGTAAAACTGAATTAGATATTCTCTACTGACAAAGTTTGAAGTTTTGTTCACACTGGGCTTATGTATTATTTATGAGGTTTGAGGCAGCTCTTCAAAATCATGTCAGCCCTTCTTCTTGGGCAAGCAGCCAGACTTCCTTTCCAGCTTCCCTTGAAGTTCAGGTGAGAGCACATGACTGAGCTCTTAGCCAGTGGAATGTGAGCAGAAGTGATAGGTTTTACTCCCAAGCCAGGCCCTTAAAACCAGCCCACTCACTCCCTAAGCTCTCTTCCCTTTCTGGCTGTCTGGAATGGAAGAAACCTGTGGAGAATGGCAGAACCCCTGAGCTTCTGAATGATAAAGTTGAACAGTCTTATCCTCCCCATCTGGACTGCCACCTGGGACTGTTAGATGAATGAGAAATGAACTGCTCTTGGGTGGAATTATTATATGTTGGGTCTATTGCCATAGATGAGTCTACCAAGATCAGTATAGAAACAGTGACTTTGGGGAGGTGTGATCCATAGATGAGCCCTGAAACACATGGCCTACCTTAGTTGATGAACAATGAGTATTAAAGAATACCTGGAAATATGGAGGCCTGACTTAGTCCATTCATGCTGCCATCCAAAAATTACCATAGACTAGGTGGCTTATAGACAACAGAAATTTATTTCTCCCAGTTGTGGAGGTTAAGAAATCTAAGACACACACACAGGCAACTTGGCAAGACATCGACTCTACAGTAAATCAAAAATTAGACAGGCGTGGTAGCGCGTCCCTGTAGTGCCTGCTACTTGGAAGGCTGAGGTGAAAGGATCGCTGGAGCCCAGCAGGTGAAGTCTGTGGTGGCCGGGAGCATGCCACTGCACTCCAGTCTGGGCGACAGAGTAAGACTCTAACTTAAAAAAAAAAAAAAAAGACAGCAGATTCAGTGCCTGCTGAGGGCCTGCCTCCTGGTTTATAGACAGACTTCTTACTGTAAATTCACATGGTGGAAGCACTGAGGGATGTCTGGGGCCTTTTTTCTTAGGGCACTAATCCTATCATGAGGACTACACCCTCATGGCCTAATCACCCCTGAAAGGCCCCACCTTCTAATACCATCACATTGAAAGATTAGCATTCAACACATTAATTTTGGGTAGACAGAAAGATTCAGTCTGTAGCAAGTCCCAGCCACACAGAAGAAAACATTTGGTCAGGTTCTCCTGTTATTTT
Source organism: Tarsius wallacei (assembly GCA_963574415.1). Taxonomy (NCBI): domain Eukaryota; kingdom Metazoa; phylum Chordata; class Mammalia; order Primates; family Tarsiidae; genus Tarsius; species Tarsius wallacei. Next base: position 38,797 of record CAUYQG010036876.1, on the reverse strand, counting down.
TCGGGTTGACAAAAAAAAAAAAGGTATAATACACTTTACTAAATTTAAACTTCAGATAAACAGTGAATAAGTTTTACAAGTATAGATATGCTTATTGGCATGAAAAATTGATGGTTAGACAATGGATAAGAGTCCTACTAAATTTTTGAGAACATTGTATTACCAAGAAACCATGAGCCTAAGAAGACTTTGAGAATGTAGAAAAAACCTGTGGGCTACTAAATCGACACTGCAGGAAGACTGCTTTAAAAAACTGTACAACCCTCCCTGTGCCTTCCAAAGAATATTTTCAAATGTCCACTTCAAATATAGAAAAGAAAAGAGTGTGAAATCTCAAAGGCAAAAACCAGTTCTCACCTGTGCCCAGGACTGGCTCTCTCACATCCTGTTTCTCAGACATCGGGATAAAATGCAACACTACTCACGGGTCCTGGACTGCAACTCACAACTTCTGTGTTTCTGTGTTTCCTGTAGTTGGGCACAGCTGATAATTAGTTTAAGTAAAAAACAAAATGATGGAAAACAGTGTGGAGATTTCTTTTTTTTTTAAAGATGCGGGGTACAATTCAGGTTAGGTATACAAATGTTCATTATGTGGGTACCCTTGTTGATAAGGTGTGCCCCCCTCCCCTGGCAGTTTCCCTCCCCTAGCAGTTTCCCACTACTGCCAATCCCTTTCTTATAGTAGTATGATAATTGTTCAAGGTCCACTTATTGAGTGAGAACATATGGTACTCTGTTCTTTGTTTCTGTGATAGATCACTGAGTATTACAGACTCTAAAACCATCCAAGTTGTTTCTGATGATCCAGTAATCCCCCTTCTGAGAATATATCCAGAGGAACTTAAATCACTCTACAAAAAAGATACCTGCACACACATGTTTATTGCAGCATTATTTACAATAGCAAAAACATGGAACCAACCGTGCTGCCCATCGAAGCTGGACTGGATTAAAAAAATGTGGTACATATACACGATGGAATATTATACAGCCATAAAGAAGAACAAAATTATGACCTTTGCAGCAACGTGTGAATAGATTTAGAGTCTGTAATACTCAGTGATTTATCACAGAAACAAAGAACTGAGTACCATATGTTCCCACTCATAAGCAGACACTGAACATTTACCATAATACTATAAGAAAGGGATTGGCAGTAGCAGGAAACTGCCGGGAGCGGGGGCCACATAACATCTCAAATACCTGATCTCAAATCAGGCAAAGTGGGAACCAAAGGAAAGCCCAAACTTTACCTGTACAATGACCACTTGTATACCTAATCCTGAATTGTACCCCACATCTTTAAAATAAATAAATACAGAATGAAGGGGCTGTCTGGCCAGTCTCAAGCAGCGGGCACACTGTGTGTATTCTTCATGCTGGTATTACCATGTGTGACTCTGGAGACATAGGAGATGTGGTAAGATTGCAAGAAGCAGCAGAGAGACCGCAGAAAAATCCTGATACTGGGATTTGCCCTGAACTCCCCTCCCTGCTCATTTTAAATTACAAATCATCCATATGGAAGCCTGGAGACTCTTTTAACTTTCCTTTCCAGTTTTTAGCTATGTTTTGTCTTAGATCATTTTCTAAAATTAGATAACCTGGAGATTAATTTATTTGCTTGTCACTTTTTCATTAGAAGGCTGAATTCATTTCTGTTTTCATTACCGGTGCACACTGGCTTGTCCAAATTACCTTCACCCAAATCCTACACGGATGAACTTACAGCATTTTAATAAAATGGTTATTTGCTTTGGGAGAAAATTATAATAGGTGAAATAAATCTCCTCATCTTTGAAGTAATTCATCACTTGTACCAGCAGACACACACAGCCATAAAATTGCCAAGCAGTTCGACTGTGAGATCACAGAACGTCCTTTCTTCTTGGCCACAGGATAATCCATGATTCTTCTTTAAAAGTTCAATACTAAAGTTGTTATGCAGCATTTTATTAGAAGATAAAGTGCTCCCGTTCTTCATATATACTCCATAAACAGCTGACATGTCAAAGAGCCCCATAAATAATGCAGATCTCTTGCCCATCATAAACAAAAGACACTGTTAAGTGGACAGAAAGTCCAATTATTCCCTTTTATGAAGATCACAGGACACACACTTAGTACAGCATGCTGACCCTGCCATCAAAAATTACTATCTGCGGAAACTCTGGCCCGGATTCTTTCATATTGGAAAATGGAGAACTGGGGCTTTTAATGGGAGACGTTGTTTAAAACTCTTTCTTCACTTGAAAGCTGGTCCACTGAGAACAATTTGGAACTTCTGCTTCACTTTCCATGAGAGCACACTCTTCCAGCAAAGGCATTCTGAGCCAGGAATCTGAGCTCTTTCAAGAAATCAGCTTGTAGTAAGGCCTAATGAACTGCTAAGTCTCATCCCCATGTGACGATAGCTGTATTATCATTTATGATATATCATGAATCATTGTTCATGCCTCTCAATTGCACCATGACAAACATGCCATTCAAGCAGATCCTCCATACATCAGTGCCAGGGAAGGCAGTTTGGGAGATGCAACAGAGTAGCAGGCAACGTGGTAGCCATAAATCCAAACAAGGCAGGTGCTTACAGGACAAATCTGCCAAAGCCAGCCAGATGTGCAGGCAGCTAGTGTGGACATGCTCTCTCCCAGCCCAAATTAAATTCCAATGCATTATTTCTCAATTTTCCAAGCAGCAACCAGCCCCAAGGCCACACTAACATCTTTGGTGAAGTTATGGCCTCCGTTTAATGCTGGTCTACTGCCTGACTTAGGATATCTGCCAGTAGTCAGTTGTTTTGGGAAGTGCAGTTATATGGGCTGTAACATAGAAGTTCCCATGACCATTCGGTGTTTTTCTTTCCCCAGTACAGAATTCAGCTTTCACTTGTTTCTCTCATTCGGGTCAGAGCCCAGACTGCCAACTTCTTCGCCTGCCCTAATCTGCCGAAAGACCAGAAAGCTGTTAAGCAGTATTTGCCGTTTTCTAGTGATGTGACCCACCATGATTAGCCTTCATAACACAAACGTGTTCTCCAAAGAGAAAGGCTAATGCTGCATTCTAGAGAAAATGTATTTCCCTCTTATCCAGGTCGTTTTGTGCATTGTAGTTTGAGAATCTAACTTGGAGTAGATTTTCTCCAATCCTCCTTTCTGCCCTGATGCTCTAGTTTTGGAAACATCCCAAGAAGATGTGGGTGTACATCACAAAGGCACGCCCATTGGGTCCCCTACAGCCACTGGTCACCCCCATTCTCAGGCCATTGCAGGACTGAGTGCTGGACAGGACAACACGGGGTTGAGGAGAACCTGAGGGCCAGAAATCACCGGCCTGCAGTCAAGTTCAGTCCCTTCACTTCTGGCTCTGCAGTCTTAGATCAATTACTCAACCTCTCAATTTCAGATTCTGAAAAATGGGAGTAAAAACAATACATCCCAGATTGCGGGAAGAGCAAATTAAGCAATGAAAGTACCAGGGCTGTATACAGTGGTGCTCAATTGACATTTGAGTTGTTTAACTCTGTGAATGTTAGTTCCTCTCTCAATTTCCCATCTGTCCTGAGGATCAGTTAGAGGTATGTGAGAGATTCTTTAAGGATGGCACTGGGAAGAGCAGAAGTCCTGAATCCCTTCATCAGCCTTGGGAAGAGGGACAGACCAGGCGATCCATGCAATCTGAGAAAAGGGCGGTGTGGTTGCCTGAATAATGGCCCCTTAAAACATCCTGCCCCCTGGAACCTGAGATATGTTGCCAGGCAAAAGGGATTCTGGACATACGATCACGTTAAGGTCTTTGAGTCGAAAGATTGTCCTAGATTATCCAAATGGGTCCTAAATGCAAATCGTAAATGCTTTTAAAAGAGAGGGGCACAAGGGGATTCGGCTACAGAAGGGAAAGGACAGTGTGATGGGACAAGTCGGGGAGAGAAAGGGTGGAGCGATGCGAGGTCCAGCCACCAGCTCCAGGCCGGCTCCTGCATGTCAAGGGCCACTGTTCTCTTTCTCATCGCAATGCAGTAATAACCAATGGACACTAGGACTAAGGTGAGCACTGTGTGTTCTTCTTTACTATGAGATGATTACTGAATAATGTTGCATCACATTTCCTTCTCAGAAATGCTGGGAAAGAGTTAATTTGGTAGAGCTATTTCAAGTCATGGGATGCATGAAAGGAAAGTAGTAAAAGGGTCTTGGGCTGAACACATTTAAGCCTCACAATATACAAATGTGCAACGGCGTGCTGCAGCCACCAAACCAAACCTCAGGGGGTCACACGTGGCTGGCCACGTCCGTCCCCATTTGTACCCCAGAGCATGCCTCCCCAGAGGTAGTTCCTCAGTCGAGTTTAGTCAGGCTGCCTGTCTTTCCACAAGTCCCACCTATATCTATACAGCACTTTAACACTTCTTTCATTCCATGGAACATTTCCAGACAGTTCATCTTCCTTTTGTAGTGCACCCTCTCACTTCAAGGACATGGATGCCCCCCCTCACTGCTGGTCCCGAGGAGATGGGTGGATTGCTCCCTGCTGTGAAAAGTCCAACGAAAAACCCGAAATGACCAGAGGAGGTCCCCTTACAGAGGAAGTCTGTAAGGGGATCAGAGGAAGGGGGCCTGATCTGGGACCCTAGGAAGAGAAGGACAGCATAACAGTGGGGGGTTTTTTGTCCCCTGAACCAATAGAAGGTGGGTGGCCAGTTGGGCTTGTTCCCCCTTTCATGGAATGGGGACCCTCTGACAATACTACCTCACACCTCCTGAAAGGGGAATGGGTCTGACCCCCCACCCCCACCCCAAGCAGTCAGCAGGGGTGGTCCTCTCCTCACAGGTTGAGACCTCTCCTCCCCACCAAGAAACACCTGATCAGGGGGTTCCTGAAGGAAGATTCTACCTGGGAAGCCTCTTCCTCAGGTAACCTGAGCCTCTGGGCCCCGCATGGGGAAACTCCTTCCACCTCTCAGGCAGTATCAGTAGGGATTGTGGGAGCCACCGGGATACCAGATAAACCAAGTAGGAGAAAACAACACAGCAGAGACTCTGAAAAGTAGACTGTCATTGGAACTAGAGCCTATAAAACAGGCTAGGACCGACGTGCCAAGCCTAAACATGCCACTGCCATCCAAAGTAAAGGATTTAAATAGGACCCAGAGTGCCCCAACATGACAGGCAGAATGACCACTATGCAATTGAAAATTCACCCATCACACCAAGAGCCCTGAGAAAGACAAGGCACCAACACCGAGATGAATCAGATGTTGGAATTATCTGACAAGGACTTTAAAGTAGCTGCCACCAAAAAGTGCTTCCACAGTTAAAGATTCTCTTGAAACAGATGAAACACTGAAAAATTTCAGCCCTTCTCTGCCATCTCCAAGGCTGGCAGCTGCTTTCTGTGGCTGCTGCCTCTGCTACTCCTGAGAGCTCTGTACTCCTTGTAGGGTGGGCTGCCTGCTGCTTGTTTAGCCTTTCTTCATAGGAAGTGTCTATGCGCAGTCCATAAGAAGTGTCTCAATCATATGGTTTCTGCCTCCCGTATGTACCAACTAACAAGGGGGCTGTGCAGTGTTTAAGAAATATTCATTTGGGGTGATGGAAAAGAGGATTTCTATCACACTCTCCGGGAAAGTGCCTCACAGTCCTCTTTGGATATTTTTTCCTCCTAGTCCTTCTGTACTGGGCTTCTATGAGGTTTTTCACTTACCAACTGTGTCTTGTCGGCTGCATCTTCCATCTCACATCTGGTCTGCAAATCACATCCCATAGCTCACCTTAAGAATGCGGGTTTAATCCAGTTCCTGCCTCCACATTCTCAGCCTCCCAGCATGGTACTCAACAGATGCATTCCAGAGTGAAAGGGCAGAAGGAATATGCTGGAGCTCCTGGTACTTTTTCAAGAATCTAAAGACAACTGAATGATACCACTGCCTGAACTAGAACCTTTGTGACACCATATACTCTTAAGAAAAACACTGGGAAATCCCAAGGGCTCTTGCAGTGTCATTCCTCACCCCTCTCCTCTACCACACTGGTCCTCTCATGGGGTAACTTGGCTCATGCTCTGTGGTGAGCAGCACATGGCTGGCTGGCTTCTGGGACTCGCCCAGCCCCATCCCCCTCACTCCCCTCTCCCAAGCCATCCCCGTCATGCTCATCCTGTCTAGTTCATGTGCATGTTCCATTACTAGATCACTGGCTGTCCACCAGCCTTTCAGCTCCACGTGGGTATGTCTCGCCTTCTTATCTGATGTGCTCTGCATTCAACAGATATTCATTCCTTGAGTGGTCCCTGCTGTTTTTCATGTGTAATGGCCCCTCCTTAGTGACCCTGCCAGATTCCTCCAGAACTCACTGCCAAAGTCCTTGTTTTTTTGACATGAGGTTTTCAGTACTTGGGTCTTGGGAAATATCACTAAGTAGAGACGACTGACAACGTTTCTCTAAACTTTTCTTTCTCTTACCAGAAAACATGTTGGATGTCAATGTTACGGTGACAGGAGGAATTTGTTAAACTTTAGAGGGATGCCTGTTAGTAATGAAGCCTTTGAAAACAAGAAGATAGTGTCTCCTGTGTGGGAGGAGTGAGGTTTGATACTGGGTAAAATAAAGAGCTGATGTATTTAGAGTGGGTCTTGCTGCACTCTAGACTGTTATCTCAGAAGGCACCACTGTTAGTGGTTCTCTCTTTAACACTGAGAGACTGAGATTTAGACAAGATGAGTGGAGTGCTGGGGGTGGGCCGGTGGGGGCAGAGTTGGGTTTGGAGATGAGAGCAGCTCACCTGGGGCAGCTGTTTTTAATCACTGCACTAGAGACACTACAGGGTGTAGAGGAAACAGAACTGCAAGGCTTAAGTGCCTCAGAGAGGTTTTCTTAATCAGAGCCCAGCAAGCTTACGCCTTCTGTTCTGCCTTAAAGCAGCCCTTAAACGTTGCACAGGAAGCTTTAACTTCATGGCCCTTGGCCAAGCCCCTAGCCCATGCCGCTTTAGGGATGACTAGTGTCCCCAGAAGCATGGGATGGAAGAGTTAACCTTTTTTTTTTTGGTGTTGTTTTCTTTTTTAAAAATTTATTTATTTATTATAAAGATGTGGGGTACAATTAAGGGTTAGGTATATAAACACCGATCATGCTTGTACCCTTGTTGATGAGGTATGCCCCTTCCTTCCTTAGCAGTTTCCCTCAACTGCCAGTTAACCTTTAAAAGCCAGATTGTTTCAGCCCCAAACTTTCCTTCACAGCTACTGAAGACTCCACATCCAGTGACAGAATTGTTACTTTGAAGGAAGCTGAAACGAGACTGGCCAAACCTGCCAGAGGGACTCTGTATTCCCTTCCACTCCAGACATTAAGGACAGGACACAGACCTTCATCTCCAGTCATTTCCAAGGCGAAAAGACAAGTACATTGGGATAAGTGAAAGCATCAGGACATTGCGTTTCTAGTCCCAGTTCACACACGACTATTTGAGTGAGGCAGGCAAGTCACCAGGGTTAGACTCAATCTCCTGTTCTAATTTCAGTTGAGGCACCACTGTCTCTGGGAAGTCTTCTGTTATTACCCATGACTTGGACCCCTTTCTGTGTGGCCCTGTGTCTATTTACTTACCTAAAACCTCATTCCAGCTAAGGGAGGCTTTCTCACATCTGTATCACTCAGACCCGGGCAGAGGGGATGGAATATAATGATAGACGCTTGTGTTAGTTGGCTAAGGCTGCCATAACAAAGCACCACAAGCTGGGGTGCTTAAACAACAGATATCTATTGTCTCACAGTTCTGGGTGCTGGAAGTTCAACATCAAGGTGTCAGCAGGGTTGGTTTCTCCTGAGGCCTCTCTCTCCTTGGCTTGTTCATGGCTGTCTTCTCCCTATGTCCCTACAGGGTCGTCCCTCTGTGTCTGTGTCCTCTCCTCTTCTTATGAGGACACCAGTTTGATTGGGTTAGAGCCCATCCTCATGACCTCATTTAAGCTTAATTCTCTTTAAAGGCCCCATCTCCAAATAAGGGCACAGTCTAAAGTTGGAACTTCAACATACAGGAGTTGGGAGGACTTAATTCAGCCCATAACGGAGTTCAGCACGTATCAGGTGAACGTGCTGAACCTCGGTCTTTGCTTGCAATGGGTTCACATTGATAGGAAATCTGAGTTTCAGCTGTGGGTCAGCCTCAGCCAGTTGGCATTGGTGCTCTCCTGCCCGTGTATTTCTAGGAGTCTGGAAGAACTCAGGAAACCTCCTGGAAGCAAACATCTAGTGCTGGCCCCTATCACTGCTGCACCCTGCTGACGTCAGAGCCCCCATTCCCTCCAGTCACAGACACATAGAAGAGACCTCATGCCCCTCCTCCAATCACAGGCATCTGGAAGAGCCCCCATGCCCCTGGCTAGCCCACTGTCTCCTGAGCCTGAATCGCCGTGGCCGATGCCTCAGTGTGTACCAGACCATTTCCAAAATGACTCCACGGCTTTTTTTTAAAGCCAAACCCCTAAGTCCCCAAGATGAGACTCTGGAACCAATATCCTTATCTCTTCTGCTTGAAGAAACTTTTTAAAAAAAGTTTGAAACCTAATGGCATAGATGAACTCTGTATATTTTGGAAATTCTGAATCTAATTGAATGGAGTGATCTTGCTTTTTTCCACCAAGAATTTGAGATGCTGCTTCCTCAAGTCATACGCACACCCTCCTCTCAGACAACATGTGGGCTTGGGAATGAGGATGCTGGGAGGAGCAGTGTTTAATATGATCAGAGATCACACTGGAGGTAGGAAGCCCAGGAGCAATGGCAGAACTAGAGCAAATTGTATTCCAAGTGGGTGGTAATTTTTGAGTATTATCATGTTTGAAAAATACAATAGCAGTTTTAATTACTCAGTGGTGCCCACTAATCTGCAGGGGATGCACACCAAGACTCCAACGGATGCCTGAAACCGCGGGTAGTATCGATTCCTATATATATTAGGTTTTCTCCTGTATGTACATACCTAGGATAAAGTCTAATTTATTAATTAGGTGCAGTGAGAGATTACAGCAATAACTAATGATAAAATAGAACAAGCACAACAATATATGTAATAAAAGTTATGTGAATGTGACCTCTCTGTCTCAAAATATCTTATTGTACTACACTCACCTATTTTCCAACCATGGTTGACCACGGATAACTGAGACCACAGAAAGTTAAAACACAGAGGAAGGAGGACTACTGCAAAGTAACTACCAAATATACTAGAAAAAGCCATAATGCTCATTTTAACACTGAAGTATTTATTTCTGCAAGACTGTCTTTATCTTTTTTTTTTTTGAGTCAGAGTCTCACTCTGTCGCCCCAGCTAAAGTGCAGTGGCACACTCACAGCCTCCGCAGCCTTCACCTGCTGGGCTCAGAAGATCCTTCCACCTCAGCCTTTCAAGTAGCTGGAACTACAGGCACGTGCCATCACGCCCAGATAATTTTTTGATTTATTGTAGAGACGAGGTCTCACCAAGTTGCCCAGGCTGGTCTTGACCCCTTGGCTCAGGCAATCCTCTCGCCTCAGCCTCCCAAAGTGATGGAATTACAGACTTGAGCCACTGCACCCGACCTATCTTCATCTTACTTGATAGTTCAAAGTAATGCATTTTGAAAAACAGCTATGCTGCTAATATTAATAAAATAGACCACAAGCAATGACAGATTCTTGGCTATTTTTATTTACCACAGAGAAAATAGTAGAAATACAGTTGTAGGGAAAATATTAAGCTCCTCATCTTCATAAGGGCCTTCAACGTTGAAATCAACAGCTTCAGCATAAAGTGAAAATCACCTGCCACGCTACTCTGAAATTGTTGAGAATGTAACTTACCACTAGCCTTGGTGTTTAAGAATGACACTCACTCTCCAATGTTATTCATGTTTTCTGACTATATGTTCAGGGGCCTTATAAAGACACTGTGGGTAGAAGAAAGCAGTCAGAGATGTTGCCACCCAGAAAAGCAGCAGTACTAACAGTGGCAGCATCATGGGGTGACGGAGTGTCCTGCCACACCCTTCCAAATGCTGCAGCAAGAAGGAGTGATGTGAACCTGCAAGCGCAGATCCTGTGTCAGTGAGACCCTCCACTCCATCCTGCATGTGCCTCCAGCTGAAATACCTGCTATCCTCTTCCACCTTCCGCTGTCGGTTGGGAGTGAGGTTGATTGAGAAAAAAAGTTAGAACCTGGAGGGAAAAAATTTAAGGAAGTCCATGAGTGCAGAAGGTTCTATTCCCCCAAGGATCTCAGCAAATGTGGGAAAGCCACAGAAGCTTTTGGTGTGTCCTTCCCGCAGTGAGAAGGAAGGAAAGGGACTTGCCTGTACTACCTCTGAGGCACGAGCAGAACAAAAGCTCATGCTCCCACTAGCCCACAGACTATGCCAGTCATAACAGTCAAATCCATGGATGCTTTGGAGGAAGTAAATATGGGTTTAAGACCAGAGGTTGCAAAATGCTGTCAGGGAAACAAAGCTAAAATAAGAAAGCTGAATAACCAGCTCTCTCAGATGGAAGACTCCAAAATTTCACGAATTAGAGCAATAAATGATAATGTAGATCTCCAGGGTAATGCTTGAAATGTTATGGGGCATTCAACAGATCAACAACTGCAACAAGGTACCAACAGAATAGCCCAGGCCGCCCATCCTAGGGGCTGGCCTTCCTCAGAACCTCAGGCCAGAAAAGCAGAAAGAAGAGGGAGCACCAAGCCTTCTACTCAAGCTTCCGTGGAAGAATAACTAAAAAATATGGGAAAAGGTCAGAGGCCTTCTCTTTCAGAAGAAATTGAAGTTCCACACAAAGCAGCAAATTAGGCAAAGACAGGAGGAAAATAAATGGCGAGGCATTCATGCAAATACAGGACAGAAGAACAGAAGAGAAAGAGTACATGTATCACATGAAGGGAAGCAAAGGTTCCTTCAGCAACGAAATATAACTCAATACTCAGAAGAAATTTCTTCACAACTCTGTGTAAGGAGCTAATGAGAAATTGATTCCAATAAAATAAAAGATAGAAAAACAAAATGAAAGGTAAATTGCAGAGCTCTGGAAACAAATTGCCGACCAAAAACCCATTTCAGAAAAGTTAAAAAACAAAAACCAAAAAAAACCTGTAAACAGCAGGAAACAGAATAAACAATGTCAAAAAAAACCCCCAAAAACAAAAAACAAAGTTACTGAAATATAGGAAAAGTTTCAGATTTCCACAGGGAATAAGTGGAATAAGACACATCATTACATATCCAAACTAAAGTGAACAAAAAAAAGAGAGCTCATTTTGCATATGTAAATATACCATGTACATGGTGGCAGGAAATGAATTTTAGAAGGTAAATGTTATAACTCATCAATTTGTAAAACATAACAAAGATAATTACACTATGAAAATTGGAGAAAGGAAAGATTACATGCAAAATGAATTCCTTTGCCTGTATTCAACATCTTTCAATTTGCTCTTATTGGTGGTCAACAGATACTGATTTGAATTGATAAATATTAGAGTATATTACAGCAAGTTATATAAGAAACCTGCAGAAGGGCTGTAAACAAAAAGATAACTAAAATAACATGTTGGGGTTTGAGGTGAGAAATGGAAAATTAATTAAAACTGTCAGGTTGATAAAACATGAAATATAGGTTCAATTATCTTATGTAAAATTATATGGGTCACTACTAAAACACATAAAAGAAATAAACTTTTCATTTTAACAAAAGGAATACACATACACCAAAATTAGGGAAAAGAAACCTCACAATAAGATGCAAAAATTGAAAAATTGAAAAAATATATACATTAAAATACGTCACATGTATGAAAAATATAAATGTATATTCCAGATAAACCAAAAGCAAAGTACCTCAACAAGGTTAAAAATAAAATTGTGAGTATAAAAAAATAAAACCCTTGTGATTTCCTGAGTAATGGGTTGTTAGGAACATCTGTTGTTCTAATATCTGGTCTTTGACTGGGTTTCCAGTAGAGAGATCCTAATCCTTTGGAATTACTTAGGTGACAGGAGTGCTTTTTGCTCTAATGAGGAGACTATTGGTGGAATTATAGGGACTGGTCACCAGAAAGACCAAGCCATGATTAGATATTGTCAAATATTATATGGCAAGTGGAAGGATAATTAAGAGATATGCTTCTAGTATGGAATGTGGCCTCCTTGCCAGGTTCTGACAGGCCAGAGGACACAGGCAGTGGGGTCAGAACTTCAAGACATAGGACAAGGTCATACTCAAAGAAGGACTCACTTATACTCACTGATCACTAAAAAAAGCAGCTCAATAAATTATACATATCTGAAATAGTACAGAAGACACTGTACTTAAAGCACAATGTGATAAAACTAGAAAATAATTTTTAAGTTAAAAACTGTAATTTTAAAGCACTCAGCAAAGCTCCGTTCAGACTGGTCTGAGTACAGTGGGATTTATCACTATTTGGTTAAAACCAGTTACATATTTTTGGGTCCTTCTCCATTCCCACTGTTGCTTCACTTGACTAGCCTTCTAGACTTACAAAAAATCAAACAAACAAAACCCTCAGTTCAAAGAAGGTATCGAAATTGAACTCATAGAACATCTAGAAAATAGAGAAGATAAAAACACTGCATATTAAAACATATGGACTGTTGGTTCCATGATTTTGCTATTGTGAATAATGCTGTGAATTTTGCTGTCGTGAATAAACACGCGTATGCAGGTATCTTTTTTATAGAATGATTTGTTACTCTGGATATATTTCCAGAAGGGGGATTGCTGTGTCATATGCAAGGTCAATTTTTAGATCTTTTAGGAATCACCACACTGTTTTTCATAGAGGTTGTATTAGTTTACACTCCCACCAATGGTGTAGAAGTGTTCCCTTTTCCCCACATCGTCTCCAGCATCTGTTATTTTTTTGAGTAAGATTTGCATTTCTTTGATGATTAGTGAGGCTGAACATTTTTTTCATGTATCTGTTGGCTGTTCATATGTCTTCTTTTGAGTGGACTGGATACAAAAATGTGATACACATACACAATGGACTATTATGCCGCCATAAAGAAGGACAAAATTATGGACTTCACAGCAACTTGGATGGATTTAGAGTCTATAATATTCAGTGATCTATCACAGAAACAAAGAACTGGGTGCCACATGTTCTCATTCATAAGCAGACCCTGAACATAAGAAATGGATTGGCAGTAGCAGGAAACTGCCGGTGGGGGACACATAACATCAATAAAGGTACCTGATCTCAAACCAGGCGATGTGGTGAACAAACAGAGGCCCAAACTTTACTTGTACGATGACCACTTATGTACCTAATCCTGAACTGTATCCCACATCTTAAATAAAATAAAATAAAAAAGCATATGGACTTATGCTAAAGCTTTGATCAGAATAACATTTGGAACCACAAATTCGTATATGATCAAATAAGAGTACATGGCAATACGAGAATTGAGGATCTACTCGATAAATTAAAAAACAAAACAAAACAATATCAGAAGAAAGATTAAAACATGAATAAGCCTCGTGGACACTATGCTAAGTAGAATAAGCCAGTCACAAAGGGCAAATTCTGTATGATTTCACTTACATGAGGTACTTGGAGCAGCCAAATTCACAGAGACAGAAAGTGGAATGATGGCTACCAGGGACTGTGAAGCAGGAATGGGGAGCGGGAATGGGGAGTTCGGTGTTTAAAGAGCAGAGAGTTTCATTTTAAAATGATGAAAAAATTCTGGAGTTGGATGGGGGTGATGGCTGCACAACAGGATGAAGGTACTTAATGCCACTGAGCTGTACACTTAAAAACGGTTAAGATGGTAGGTGTTATGCTATGTATATATCACCACAATTTAGAACTCCATATTTTTTAGAACGTAGAAGAGGATGAAAATATTAAAAATGGAAACAGAAATTTAAGAATTATAAAACAGACTGGGATGATTTGTTGACGGGAAGTGCTTGATGAAGGTGAGCTCACAGAACTCTGACAGCAGCGAAAGGAAGGGCTATAAGGCTGTTCACAGAAAAAAACTAAATTCAGGAAAGTACAAAACTTTAAATGCAACAGTGGAGAGACAGGCAAGAAAGGGTGAATAATTAGGCAGAACTGCAGAAGTTTTGCATTCCTGACACAATGGGCGAATGATCACCAAAAATTTCATAGACACCGAATTGGCAGGCAGCCCCTGCAGGGGCCCCATCCCCAACTTAAGACAAGCTATATTAAAAGGTGAAACCCACATGCAAATGAAGTAAACAGTAATTGGAAAAGGAGCCATGCATGATGAGGTCAGCAACACTTCCACCAAGGACTAGGGAGGACTGGAAAGGGTTTATGCCAAAAAGAATGAAGGAATCAGAGAAAGTTAAATTATGCAAGAAAAGGTTACTTCCTGGGGCCTGCACCTCAAGAGGGTTCTGGTTAAAGCTTCTGTTGGTCTTTTCTCCTACTAACTTTGGTTCTACCAGTTATCTTGCCTTGTTTACCCCTTTGGCCACCAGGGGGGAGGGGCTGAGCCAGGCTGGAGAAACACCACACAACAGCCCTGGCTTCTGCTGCACTGCCTCCTGCTGTCATTGGGAGGGACCAGGGCAGCTCAGGGGCCCTAAGGACCCCACAGACAACTTCCCAAACTAATGGATAACTCTAAGGGTCCAGTGTCTTAAAATATAAGCAAATAAAACCTGTGGCAAGCCAAATCAATAAACAGAGAAGAGAAATGCACAAATTTAGAAATGAAAAGAGAAATAATCACAAATACGGAAATTAAAAATACGACATGCCTATATTGAAAAACTATGCAAGTATGTTGAAAAATGGATGAAATTAACGTTATTCAAGAAAATGTAACTAAAATTGACTCCAGAAGTGCTCCAGGACATAACCTGCCTGATGGGAGAAATCAGACACACACCAGAACTGGACCAGACAGCCTCCAGTAGTTATTTCACAATGAAGTAGAAAATGGTTCTAAAACCAAGCAAATGGTTAGGGCATATAGAGGTTTTTGTTGTATGTTTCTTTTTTTATTTTGGAAGTCAGCATTAAATAAAATCTAGAAAAGAATAGCACACAAAAGCAAGCTGCTGCAGACTGATTAATCATAATATAAGTATTGATAGCAAAAGTCATAAGACCAAGTAGAAATCATCTCAGGAATGTAATAATGATTTTGTATTAATGATTCTATTAACATAATTAAACATAAGTCTACAGCAAAGGGGAAAATGTTCTAATAATCTCTGTGGATATTGAGAAGGCTTACACAAAAATCTAACATTACGTTTTTCTCAGAGAGCCTTCATAGTTTGAGAATACATGGATACTTTTTTTTTATTACAGCAAGTAATGTCTCCATACAAGTCAAATGCTGAGACATTAAAAACATTCCATTAATGTCAAGAACAAGCTAAGTATGCCACCCGAGTCACTATCCTATGACACAGCTCTCAAATGCAAATGGATAAGAGAAAGAAAAAGGGAACTACTGGATAGGAGGAATCAAAAACAAATCTTAAAACAATAAGAAATCACAATTATGGTGACTGATTATAACATTCATATATAAAAACCAAATATTTTCCTACCCATGCAGTCAGAAAATAAAGTGGAATAAATCATCCCATTGTAAGTGGTAGCCAAATGACAAAATGTCTAGAAATAGTCACAGGACCTGGCTGAACAAAATAATAAACATTACTGAGTGGCGTAAAATTAGACTTAAACACACACCTAGACTGCAGTGTTCTTGAATAGAAGATGCTATAAATTAATTTTGACCCCAATTTTCTTCAAAAAAAAAAAAAAGGTATATATACGAGAAAAAGAATTAGAGTTGAGGGGAATGTTGACTTGAAAATATTGACATTAGCATAAGTAATTAAATTAAAGACATTCATAGCTAAATCAATAGAACAGAAATAGAACCAAACACTTATTTACAAACAAGGTGGCATTTTGAACAAGTGGGGAAAAGATAATAATTGTATTACAGATATGCATTATTACATATTTTTGGCACAACTGACCATCATTTGGAAGAAAAAATGGATCTTTACCTCCATGTACTGCAATAAATAAATTACAAGGAATTCGAAGATGAAAAGGTACACCAATAAAACCATAAAGTTTAGAGGAAAATATGAGTGTGTTTATTTATAGTCTCACAATGGGGAAGGCTTTTTAAAACTGAAAACAAATCCCAGAATCTACAGAGGAAAATTTGGATAAATTGACAACATAAAAGTTTAAAGTTTCTATATACCAATAAATAAACAAATCAATAAATAATATTAAAAGACAAATGATAAACAAATAAACATATTTTCAACACATAAGACAAAAATCTCCCAGACTAATTAAGCAAATGAATTAAGAAAAGGCCAATAACCCAATAAAAATTGGGTAAATTTACAAAAATTGAAATTACCAAAAAACATTTAAAAAGATGTTCCACTTCACTCAATAAACTAAAATCAAAATATTCCTCAACATCATTTTTTCACCACTCACACTGGCAAAAATAAAGTTTGAAAATACCAAGGGCTAGAAAGCTGCGAAACTGGCCCTTTTATTGTACTCTTGGCGGAGTTATAGCTATGGACCAGTTTCTGGAATACAATCTGGCATTATCTACCAAAACATAACCTGAATTCCAGCAATTCTAAGTTGGAATTTATGCCAAGACACTGTCACAAAAGTATGCCAAGATATATGTACAAGAATACTAATTATAGATTTCTTACAAAAATAAAAACTGGATATGTTCACCAATAAAAGCCTATTCAAATAAATTATAGTCCACTGAGACAATGGAACACTAAGCAGCTATTAAGAGGAATGAGGTAGATTTTTATATGTTATTATGAAAAGGTCTCTAAGACAAGACACCACATGAAAAAAGCAAGGTGCAGAACACAAGTGTTGGAAAGGGAAGGTTTCTTTCCACATCCCCTCCCTCCTTCTTGGCCACTTTTCTTCCTTTCTAGAAATGCCCCTAGAAGCTCATCAGTGGTCCCTGTGGGGAGAGAAAACATGGACTGTGGCAGGCTGTTGTGTTTAACTACTCACACTTTTCTAACTACATGCTCATCTTCTTATTACTTTTAAAAAATGAGAGTAGGCCGGGCTCGGTGGCTCAGTCTGTAACCCCAGCACTTTGGGAGGCCGAGGCAAGTGGATTGCCGGAGCCCATGGGCTCCAGGCCAGCCGGGCGACTTGGTGAGACCTCGTCTCTACAATAAATGAAAAATTAGCCGGTCATGGTAGCGCGCATCTGTAATTCTGGCTACTTGGAAGGCTGAGGCGGAAGGATCGCCAGAGTCCAGCAGATCAACGCTGGGTAGCTGTGAGCCTGCCACTGCACTCCAGCCTGGGCGACAGAGTGAGATTCCAACTCAAAAAAAAAAAAAAGTGAGAGTAGTTATCTGAGTGGCCCAAATATAAACTAGTTTTATTTGCTTTTAATGTTTTTTTGTATAAAATACAAACCCAGAAAGTTTTGTGTTTCTTTTTTAAAGCAGAAATGTGGTAGGGGTCAATTTTTGGATAATGGTAAGAAATGAAGCATTATTTTTATAAATCAAAACACTTCTACTTGTTTCAAAGATACTTTAATAGAAACAAATAAACTAAAATCTTGTGTGTGGTTGTTCATCCATACCACATGGGATAGGTGAACACTGAGGGGGACCATGCTCCAAGCATCCTGTGGCTGAAATGTCCTGACTTACCAACCTTTTTGTTGGAAACGAGGTCTCTTGACCTAAGTCACATACACAGGTACTTGTGCACGTACGTGTACACACACACACACACACACACACACACACACACACACACTTCCATCTTGCTCCAGTGCAAACAAGTTCATGCACATTACCCAGAAATGAATGAAGTGGATGACTAGGAAATTGTATCCAATTTCTTGTACTCTGAAAAGCTAATCTTCCTTCATAATGTGCCCACAACTCAGGGGTTAGAAGCAAATTAAAGATCTCTAGGAACGCAGAATCCTTCTGCACTTCTGAGTTCTGAGCAATTGCTGGATGACACAATAGAACAGGAGAGGTCTTTCATGGTGAATTACCCTCTGATCTCATTAAAAATAAGAAGAATGAGAAGAGGCAAAGTGATATTGTCAGCTAGATAATCTAATGGGAAAACTATGTCATCACTTAGTTTACAAATTAACGTTTCTCGTTTTCAAAACACCCATCTCCAGTGAAACCACCCATGGACCCTGGGCCTGCTTTCTGGGCTGAAGCTGGGGTGAATGGAATAGGGAAGGGCAGATCCCTAAAAGCCAGCAGCCATAGTTGCTGACCTGCAGCCACTGAGGGTCAGCCAGCTCCTCTCTGCTGACTGCCACTGGCCCCGCATCCAGGAAAGCCATGGCCAACACATCCCCTCCCAGGGCCTGACACATAGGGGACCAGAAGAGTTCCCAACCTCTGGCCCTTGAGCCTGACACATGGAAGAAAAGCTGAGGAATACTTTCACTTCATGCTGTGCATCTGTTTGGATTCACACATTTCTCAGGCTAATCAGCTGCCAATACACGTGAATCATCTAATGCATTAAAAATAAACACATAAATTGTTTAATTTAGCTTTAATTTATTCCTTTGGGTTGTTACTTCTAGTAGAACTCTACTTGTCCTTTGGGTTTTGCAGAATAGAACAGACTTGCTCAACTCCTCAGTGTGTGCGTGTGTGTGTAGCGGAGTGCTCATATGGGATTTGGCAGAGACACACTCATCAACTCAGCTGGGCCCAGTCCTATTTTGACACAAACCTGTGTCCCTCTGATTCCCTTAACAGGGAATTTTTTTTCAGAAATCAGTCAGTCTGGTAAAAGTATTGTTTACAAAATCAGTCTCTCTCTCTCTCAAATGTAGAAACAGCATAAAATTGTGTCTTTCTACCAACAGTATGTGGTAGAGAAAAAAATGAATAAAAATTCAATTGCAGAAAAACCAACTAATAGGTTTTTAGTTTTTGTTTCCAGTCAAATATTTGAATGGATTTAGTGAGTCTGGTTTATTATTAGTTTCAATCTAGATTTGTAGGCAGACAAAAGCAAATGCTGGATTTCCATGTGGGCCTTCATGGCAAGTGGCATGCAGGCATGCAGAACCAAGGTTCAGGCTTCCCCTGCTGTGTGGAGCCACCAGGGACTCTGAGGGGCTCTCCAGGACTGGGCAAATGTGCAAAACGATCTCTCGGCGGCCCTGCTACCCACCAGAAGGATGTGCCAAGGGTATTGATTAGCCCATCGAAGAGGATTAAACCAAAAGGTGCTGAGATTCTATTACCTAGAGTAACAAAGACATCATAACCAACACAACTGACAGCTTAAGGGACATCAAAGTTGTCGCTTTTAATATTGGTGGGATGGGCGCCCCCCAATTCTCACCCACCAAAACCTAGGCCCATCTGCGTGTTTCCCCAGGTACAGGCCCAGGTCAGCTCACGCAAAGTCTTTGGACACAGCCTCCACGAAGTTGGGAGCCGACATGAGGATGCCGATGGTGCAGATGATGGTGAAGACCGAGAAGGCCATGAGGCACAGGCGGTCCACCACGCAGGCGGCGAACTTCCACTCGCTGCACACTGCCTCGCTCTCGTCCTGGCAGCGGAAGCGGCTGGCGATGTAGCGAACCTCCTCCAGGATCTTGGCCAGGTCCGGGTCGCCCTCGGGGCCCGGCCCGCCGTGCAGGAGGGGCTCGTCGTGTGAGGGCGAGCAGGCCACGCGGCCGCACACCACCCCGGAGTCGGGCGTCGGGGCGCAGTGCAGGCCGTCCAGGCCGCGGAAGCCGATGTACAGCAGGTTCCCATTGGGGGCGGGGGGCGCGGCCACGGCGCTCATCTCCACGCTGGCCAGGCTGCAGCGGCGCTGCTTGTGCTGGCAGGCCGGCCGCACCTTGTCCTCCCCGGGCCGCTTCATGCGCAGGAACCATGCACACCAGTTCAGGAGGATGACTCTGGTCTGGGGAGACAACAGGACTTTCAGGAGCGTTCCTCAGCCTTGGCTGAGCCCCCGCGGCAATGGTATCCTACAGGACGAGCCCTGCTTCGAGCCCTGCTTCGAGCCTCCCAGGGTGACAGGGTGCATGCATCGCCTTCCAGAGGAGTCTGTCCTGCTTCA
Source organism: Tarsius wallacei (assembly GCA_963574415.1). Taxonomy (NCBI): domain Eukaryota; kingdom Metazoa; phylum Chordata; class Mammalia; order Primates; family Tarsiidae; genus Tarsius; species Tarsius wallacei. The sequence goes on along the minus strand of CAUYQG010036876.1, from coordinate 18,634 downwards.
CTAACAGTTGGGTCACATAAGAGACCAGAATAATAGTGGAAAATCACCCTGGGAACCAGCTACGTTTTTCTGCTAGGAGGGCACACTGCAATCTCAAGGAAGTCAGCCTCAGGGGAGGAAAAGGGGGGTCTTGCTAAGAGAGCACTTGAGCTCACTTTCCTTAGTCACTTTCCCTCTCTGATCCTTCCTCATCTGTAACCAGGGAACCAGGAGACCTAACTCTGACTCCCACCCTACCTACCTGTTATGGGCTCTGGAAGGCCACTGCAAACTCATGGGGTCCCCTGGGAGAATTTACATTTTCAAGGGCAACCCTGGGACATCCATCAGACACCATGTGAACTGGGAGCCCAAAGAAGTTCAGGCTTCCAACACTGGATCACCACATCCCTTGTGATGATGCCCTATATGTGCAAACCTGCTTTTCAAAGTTGTCCTGATAAGAAGCAATTACCAAAGAAATTCAGGTGAAACAGATAACAACAGTAGTTGTCTATAATCTGGTCTCAAGATTGGAGAGGTAGTGCTGTGCCTCACAGGTGCTACGTTGTTAAGGTATGAGTAAGTACTTAAATTGTTTTGATCTATTTAACAAAGAGAGTTTTGGGTGTTATTTCTTTTGGCCAGGGGCTGTGTGAAAAAAACTCTGGAGACACGAACTTGCTGTGAACCAAAGAAGTTGAAGAACCTCTAACCTAACTCATGAGGCTTCAATGAAGATCAAATAAGATAAGAGTACTTTGAAAACTTGAAAGTAGAAGTTGGCAAACTTTCTGGAAAGGGTCAGAGAGTGAGAATATTTTAGTCCTGTGTGCCATAAGGTCTGTGTTGCACCTGCTTTATTCTGATGTAGCGCACACAGAAAGCACGCAGATGATGGGAGTGGCTGTTTTCAAAAAAAATTATTCACACCAATATCAACCACTGGGGAAAAGAGATGATATTTAGCAAATGGTGCTGGGGAAACTGGCTGACCACATGCAGAAGAATGAAACTGGACCCCTAACTATCACCACATATGGAAATCAACTCGAAATGGATCAAAGACCTGTACTGTACGTAAAACCTCAAACTATAAGAATCCTAGAAGATAATCCCACGCTTTGGGAGGCTGAAGTGAGTGGATTGCCTGAGTCCGCGGGTTCGAGACCCACCTGGGCAACCTGGCGAGACCTCATCTTTACAATAAATCAAAAAAATCAGCCGGGCGTGGTAGCACGTGCCTGTAATCCTGGCTACTCGGAAGGCTGAGGCAGAAGGATCTCCGGAGCCCAGCAGGTCGAGGCTGCAGTGGCCGGGAGCGGCCACTGCACTCCAGTCTGGGCGACAGAGTGAGACTCCAACTCAAGAAAAAAAAAAAAAAAAAAAAAAATCCTAGAAGAAAATGTAAGAAACACCCTTATGCACATCACAGTATTCAATGAATTCTTGACTAAGTCCCCCAATGCGAATACCATAAAAGCTAAGACAGGCAGGTGGGACCTCATCAAACTGAAAAGCTTCTGCACAGCAAAAGAAACCATCAAGAGAGTAAAGATACAGCCCACAGAATGGGAAAAAGTATCTGACAAAGGCCTAACATCCAGGATCTACAAGGAACTCAAATCAAGTGAAAGGAAAAACAAACAACCTCATTAAAAAGTGGGCAAAGTATGTGAACACTTTTCAAAAGATGACATACAAGCAGCCAACAGGCACATGAAAAAATGCTCAGCTTCACTAATCATCAGAGAAATGCAAATCAAAACTACAAGATACCGCCTAACTTCAGTAAGAATGGCTGTCATTAATAAGTCAAAAACAACAGATGCTGGCATTGGTGCAGAGAAAAGGGGACACTTCTACACTGTTGGTGAGAGTGCAAACTAGTTCAACCTCTATGGAAAGTAGTGTGGCGATTCCTAAAAAGAACTAAAAATTGACCTTCATATGATCCAGAAATCTTTCTCCTGGGATTATAACTGGAGGAACATAAATCGTTCTACAAAAAAGTCACCTGCACATGCATGTTTATTGCAGCTAGTACTATTCACTATAGCAAAAACATGGAACCAACCTACTGCCCATTGAAGGTGGACTGGATAAAGGAAATGTGGTACATATACACAATAGAGTATTATGCAGCCATAAAGAAGAACAAAATCATGAACTTCGCAGCAAACTGGATGGAACTGGAGACCAACACACTAAATGATCTGTCACAGAAACAATGAACTGAACACCACATGTTCTCACTCATAAGTAGGCCTTGAACATTAGTCACATTAGCACAAGGGGGGGATCAGCAGTTGCTGGGCATTGATAGGGGAATGGGGGGAGGCACATAACAACACAAAGAGTACCTGATCCTACACCAAGGGTAGTGAGGGCCAGTTGGAGGCCCAAATTTCACCTGCATGCAGCCTACTTATGTAGTTAATCCTTGCTTGTACCCCACTTCTCTAAAATAAATGAAAACATAATATAAAAAAATTATTTACAAAAACAATCGGGCTGGATTTGGCTGTCAACGCCATGTTTGCTAGTCTCCAGTCTAAAGTGTTGCTTCAGAAGGGAGACATCTAAAGCCTCAGTCCAAACATTCTTCCAAGCCTATCCAGATAAGGGTGTGGCAAATGGGTCCTTTCCCCCAAATTAGCCAGATCCTGATTTCATTCACATTTCGTTTTATGATGATGGGGGATTTGAATCAGCAAACTAGTAGGTAAATTTCCTATCCATAGGTACATAGAGTCAATGGTGAACTTCATATCTGCAAGGCTTTCATTCCTGGTAAGCTTTTTATAACATCTTATCAAAGATAAATGCCGCAAACAGGTCTGGAGATGGCAATGAAAAGGATAGGAAAGCAGAGGACCAGTCTCACTGTAGCTGTGTAACGATAACCCTTTGTTTTGCAGTGAGTGTTACAAGTGGGCAGCACTCTATACATCCCGGAAAGGCTAGGTCTGCTGACCTGAGAGGGTTGTTCTCCCAATTAGTAAGAAGCAGGGACACATGGGCCCATGTGAAACCTCTGCCCTCATACAGGGCTCATAATAGATGTCATCTCACCTGGGCCTTTCAGGGCTCTGTGAAGTGAGTATAATCCCCCCACTTTATAGACCAACAAACTGAGGCTCAAAGAAACTAATAAATTGGCTCAAGGCCATACAATGAGCAAGTGGTTAAGTCACTTAACTCATTTAGATTTCTCCAGTCTCATCTGTAAAAGGATCTATGAGGATCTATTCAAAACTCCTGTGGCTTTAGCCCAAACTCCTGTGGGAAGGCACCCAAAAGCCTAAGCCAGGGCAGCGTGCAAGTCTGCACACAGCGGCGGCTGCACACACGTGGAGCTGAGCAGCGCCAGGTGCTTCTCCTGCCACACACAGCAGGGGGCTGCTCATCCCCTGCACATCTCAAACTCATACGATTTGCACTGCCAAGTCTATTTTCAGTTCCATGGCCTAAATCATTAGCTTTCAAAGCCAGAGCATCTTAAAAGATAAAATTATCCTCTTGGCACTTCTCAAACTGTGCTCTTGACCTCCTCCGTTAGGCTACAGTTTTGTTTCTGGCTGTGCAAATGTCACATAATGCCACCACACTCGGCAGTATCTTCTTCATAGGAACAGATCATAATAAAAGTCCCTTGGAGGCTGTTTATGTTTCAAATACACATGGAACGCAAGAAAAACACAGTGTGCTATATAAAGCAAGCGAGATGTATAAGCTTCATCTTTCATTTGCAGCCAATTGGTTTTAATAAGCTTTTATGCTGAGAGGTGCATAATTAGCATATGCTCTTAATTAAGATTTTTCTGGAGCAGTAGAGTGCTCTGGGTCATTAAAAATGGTTTTGTGTCTCCCAGGTTTAATTCCCTTATCGTCTCATCTGTCAAAATACTTACAAAAATAAGAGTGTTTATATTATTGTATTTGCAAAAATCAATGTTAGAAGGAAAAAGAAGGAATTCAATGAAACAGTGATCAGTATTGGTGGTAGACGCAAGGTGAGGGGCAGGAATGGTAGCAGGGTTTTCTTATGTATAATTTTAATTTTATTTTGACTTTTAAAACAAGTGTATAATTTTAATTTTATTTTGACTTTTAAAACAGGTGCATGTAATACCTGCTTCAAACAGACAGATGGATGGACAAAAAGGCATGCAAATAAGCAAGCCCCATCACTCAGAGCTCCCAACTCTGGCCTGGCCTCTTGCCTAAGTGTGTCAGGGTTTTAAGGAAGTCAGGCAAAAATGTAGGTAACTGTGTGCGAATGTACCCCAGTGTTTTAAGGGGTACAAAACAAGTCTCAAGGACTGTATGTAGCAAGGTGATCTGTAAGATGTCACCATGGAAGCTGACCTTATGCTACTGCTGGCACTATGAGCTACAATGAGTCTTTTTTTTTCTTTTTAAGAGATGGGGTCATGCCTTGCTGTACTGCTCTGTCACCCAGTCTGGAGTGTGACCATAGCTCGCTGCAACCTTGATCTTCTGGGCTCACAAGATCCTCCTGCCTCAGCCTCCGGAATAGTTGGACTACAGGTGCATACTACCATGCAGGCTCACAAGTGAGTCTTTATTAAGTGTATGAGGGGAACAGGCCATGGGGGAAATAAATATGAGAAGAAACAGTAACTTAGTAAAACAACTTTTTAAAAGTAATCTTTACTAAGTTAACATTTGGGTAACTATAAATTACTGCACAATGAATGTTTTGGGGGGCCCAGAAACCCAGTGTTTTGTAGATGACTAACTGCATCTTACCCCTCACAGTTGCATTCAGCATGTTGCTGATTCCTAGATCCCTTCTGAAGTTCAACACAGCTCCAGGGACAAGCTGGTGTGAGGGACTTTTTAGTTCCCAACCTTCCTTAGGCCACTAGGAAGCTTTGTAGAGCCGGCATGATGTGTGGGGATTGGGACAGCTGTCTCCTGCCTCAAGTTTGGTTCCTGTGAGGTGGAAAGAACCCAGGTTCTCACTAGGCCCTAATCATGGCTTCCTGGGTGCAGGCCCGGATGGGTATAGAACTTAGACACTGGACTCCTTGGGAGCACGCATGGATGGGTAACACCAGCAGGCTCAGCTGGACATGGTGCTGAGTGGCTGGAGGAGGGTGGTGTGACCCAGGCGAGGCTGACAGGCTGGGGGAGCCAGTCCTTTATGCTTTCATCCACTGCCTTTCCTTCCCTTCACCCACTAGTGACTGTTAACCTTTATTTTACAAGCTTTTGGTGAGATCTCATCCCTGTATGTGAATGAGTGAACGTACTGGTGTGTAGCTCATTCTGTTTCTCAGGCTGTACGCTCCTCACTCTGCTGTGAAGCCCAACCATGTCACTACACGTCTGTCTCCTCTGCTGCTTCCATCTGCAACACAGTGTACGTCCAAAAGAACTGTTTCTAAACACTGCCCTAGCAAAACACACAGAACAGCCCATCTGAGAGCCCTGCGCTGCACTGTCGAGTTAAACAACAGTGCCATGACTGCACTCTACATAGAGATATGCAGATAGGTGATGTCTGTACAAATAAAGCTGTGTGTTTAGGAATGCTCGTTTTTTTGTCTGTGATTTTTTGAAAAGAGATAAACCAGGCTGAGTGCAGTGGCTCATGCCTGTAATCCCAGCACCTTGTAAGGTTGAGGCAGGAAGGTCACTCAAGCCCAAGAGTTTGACAGCAGCCTGGGCAACATAGCAAGACCTGGTTGCTACAAAAAATTTGAAAACTTAGCTGGGTGTGGTGGCACACACCTGTAGTCCCAGCTACTTGGAAGGCTGGGCGGGGCTCCAGGATCACTTGAACCCAGGTGGTCAAAGCTGCAGTGAGCTATGATTGCACCACTGCACTCCAGCCTGGCACAGAGAGAGATAAACCATAAGAGGAGCCTTCTTTAGGAAGGGGCTTTGACTCCATCGACGGTCGGGAAACATACCCATTTGGGCATCTTGCCCCCATCGGGGTCGTGGTGGTGGTACTGCAGCACGATCACCGTCACCACCACTGAGAGGCCCACGATGATCATGGTGCTGGCGAAGTACTGGGCTGTGGAGAGAACAGACTCAGGGTGAGACCAGGGTTCCTGCAGCACTGAATGTCACAGGGCGGGCGCACCCTGACCAGGCTCTCTGACCGTCAATGCCTCAGGGTGCTGTGATGCCTAAGTGCTGGGGAGGACCACCTTCTGACTCCAGTCAGGCCTGCAGCCTACCGCCCACATTCTGGGCAGGCAGAGACCGGCCAGTGCAGTCTAATTTCTCACCCACAGGGTGGCTTTGCCTCACTAAGTGCCCTTAAGCTCACTCTGTTTTCCTTCATCACTGTGAATTAGCAGTGCCTGGCAAGATAGTGAGACGGTGATTCCTTTGAATAAGCTCTGGATGGTGAGAGTGGATCACCATCATGACTGCAGGCCTTGGATGTGTTCTGGGGGTACAACAAGGACAAACCTGGGCCCCACCTGGCTGCCTCATCAGCCCTGGACACTGGGGTGTTAGTTTGGAAAATGAGTCTGGCTCTGGCCCCTGAGAGACAAGGGAGTGGGAGGTCAGCTGTTCAGCCTGAGGAAGGGGCCAGTGGCAGTGACTTTTCAGGCCATGAACGTCAGTCTCAGTCCAGTGGGCCATGGGTATGTCTCTCCACCTGGGCCCAGGTGAGAAGCAGCATGGCACATCTGGAAGAGCTTTACACTGGCTGCCAGCTGTGAGCCTGGACAGGTTACTCAGCCTGTCTGGGCCTTAGCTCTTCAACAGGTGTGGTACAACAGACTGAATGTTTGTGTTCCCACAAAATTCATGTGTTAAAATCCTAGTCCCAGTGGGATGGTATTTGGAGGTAGGGCCTTTGGGAGATGTTATCTTGTGATTTATGATAAGAAATACGTATATTTGGTTTTCTCTCATTTTTTGACATGCAGCTCCTAAAACCCTTGAAATGAAGTAATAAATGTATTTTATTGTATTTTATTTTATTTAAAAGATGTGGGATACAATTCAGGATTAGGTAGATAAGTGGTCATCATACAGATAAAGTTTGGGCCTCTCTTTGGTCCCCATTTCGCCTGGTTTGAGATCAGGTACCCTTATTAATGTTGTGTGCCTTCCCCCTCAGCAGTTTGCCATTATTGCCAATTCCTTTCTTATAGTATTATGATAAATGTTCAGGGTCCACTTATGAGTGAGAACATGTGATACTCAATTCTTTGTTTCTGTGATGGATTACTGAGTATTATAGACAGCGTAGAAGCGTTCACTTTTCCCTGCATCCTCTCCAGCATCTGTAATTTTTTTAAAGTTATTGATGATGGCCACCTGACTGGAGTTAGATGGTATCTCAATGTGGTTTTAATTTGCATTTCTCTGATGATTAGTGAGGCTGAGCATCTTTTCATATATTTGTTGGCTTCTCATATATCTTCTTTTGAGAAGTGTCTATTCATATCTTTTGCCCACTTTTTAATAGGGCTGTTTGGTTTTTTTTCTTTTTGGCACATTTGGTTTGGGTTCCTTGTAGATCCTCTCTGTGGAAAACAGTGTGGTGACTCCTAAAAAAATCTAAAAATAAGTGTCTTTTGTGTGCTAATGAGGTGACTGCCGGCTGGGAGCTCTTGAGTAGTCTCCAGATAGGAGCTGGTTGCCAGGGTGACCAGTCATGTGTTTAGAGAAAGGAACTGAGAGTTGAGCTGGCCATCAATGACCAAAGATATAATCAATCCGGCCTGTGTGATGAAACATCCATAAAAATCCCAAGGCCAGGATTCGGAGAGCTTCCAATCGCTGAACAGGGAAGGTTTCCAGAGGGCAGCAGGGAGGCGTGGAAGCTCCTCACCCCTTCCCATGTGCCTCGCCCTATGCACTTCTTCCATCTGGTCATTCATATGGATCCTTTATAATAAATGAATAAATATAAGGAAAGTGCTTCCCTGAATTCTGTGAGTTCTTCCAGTAAATGACTGAACCCAAGGGAGTGGTTTTAGGATCCCCCTCCCAATTTATAGCCAACCAATCAGCAGCATGGAAATCCCAGACTTGCAATTGGCTTCTCAAGTGGGAAAAGTCTCATAAGCCCTTAATCTGTGGGGTCTGCCCTAACTCCAGTGCACAGAATCAGAGCTGAATTGAATTGTGGGACACCCAACTGGTTTCCAAGAAAGGGTCAGTGTGGGAGAAAAACCCACGCATCTGGTGTCAGGAATACTGCATAGAGAAACGGTGAGTGCTTTTCTCAGAGGAGGTGACTAGAGGGGGGATCCCTCATGAATGGGATTTGTGTCCTTCATAAAAAGAGGCCAAAAAGCTAATTAACTCTCCTTCTGCCACCTGAGACCATAGCAAGAAAAGGGCCATCTGTAAACCAGGAAGTGACCCCTCACCAGAACCTGACTGTGAAGGCACCCTGATCTCCAACTTTCAGCCTCTGGAATTGCAAGAAATATCTGTTATTTAAGTCAACATGTCTGTGACAATCTGTTATAGTAATCCGAACTAAGACAGACGAGAATGCCTTCCTTGCAGGATTAGTGCAGGAATTAACAATTATATAGGCCAAGATATCCAGGAGAAAGTCTGGCACAGAGGAGGTATTCTTTATTTACTTTATTTTATTTATTTGTTTATTTTATTATTATTTTTTAATTTATTTTTTAGTTGGAGTCTCACTCTGTCACCCAGATTGAAGTGCAGTGGCACACTCCTGGCCACCACGCCTCAACCTGCTGGGCTCCGGCAATCCTTCTGCCTCAGCCTTCCAAGTAGCTGGAACTACAGGCATGCACTACTACACCCAGCTAATTTTTGATTTATTGTAGAGACGAGGTCTCACCAAGTTGCCTTGGTGGGTCTTGAACCGTAGGCTCAGGCAATCCACTCACCTTGGCCTCCCAGAGTGTTGGGATTACAGGCTGAGCCACCGAGCCCAGCCTATTTATTCTGCGTTAGCATCTCACTCTATCTCCCAGGCTGGAGTGCAGTGGCATGATCACAGTTCACTGCAGCCTCTACCTTCTGGGCTCAGACAATCTGTCCGCCTAAGTCTCCTGAGTAGCTGGGACTACAGGTGCGTGCCACCACACCAGGCTAATTTTTTTGGATGTTTTTGTAGAGACAAGATTTCATTATGTTATCTAGGCTGGTCTCAAACTCCTGGGCTCAAGTTATCCTCCCCCCTCAGCCTTCCAAAGTGCTGGAATTACAGGAGAAATCTCGGCCAGGAGGCATTTTTTAATTGGCAACTCTGATTATTAAACCTTTAATGTGGTTGTCCACTCAAGAGGGCTGAGCCCTAAGCAGAAAGCACTACAGTGCAGGAGGCTAAGTGTAGAGTCCACACACCTGGCTGAGACCACCGTCTACCCACAGACCAGGAAGGAGCTTACTGCATTCCTACAGACTGAGAGGTACCTGAGTGGAGCTCTGCCAGAGGTGGACATTTGGGACTTAGTCAGCATCAGGGTCCTCTGAGAAGAAGAAAAAGGGCAGGCCAAACCATGACCATTGTGCGCTGAGTTGTGCACCTCTAAAATCCATATGTCAAAGCCCTAACCCTCAGTACCCCAGAAGGTGACTGTATTTAAAGAGGTAATTAAGGTAAAATAGAGTCATTAGGGTGAACCCTAATCCAATCTAACTCATATTGTTGTAATGAAGAAGAGGAAATTTGGACATAGAGAGACACCAGGGATGTTATGTACAGAGGAAGCACCATGTGAGGACAAAGCATCATGCAGACAGCTGTTTGCAAGCCAAGAAGAGAGGCCTCAGGAGAAACCCTGCTGACACCTTGGTATCAGATGACTAGTCTCCATAACTGTGAGAAAATAATTTTTTTGTTGCTTCCGACCCCAGGTTCCAGGTATATTGTCATGGCAGCCTGAACAGACTAATAGGACCTGTGGAGGGATCTGGGGTCAAAGGATTGCAGGACTGGAATTCCATTAATAGAGGGCAGCAAAGCTGATGCCCCTGAGGCCAACTATCATCCTTCTAGACACAGGAAATGCACCAGCCAAGCCTTTCCCAGTAGGGCCATCAATCAACCAGGGCCTGCAACTGTCCCAGGAAAGGTGGTCTCTGATGCAAGTCTCTGTTGAAAGCCATGTGTTGGAAAGTAAAACAAATGGGGTCAAACTCTGGCTGAAAGTGGGTGTGGATGGCACCAAGGGAAATGTGACACCCACAAAGCTTCTCATACCAACAGTTTATCTGGCCAAAATGCTGCACATACAGAGAGTTCCACAAAGAAAGGTCATTGACATCTTGGTTCCTAAAGCAGGGGTATCTGTGTAAGGCTCTCTCACTCCACCTCACCCCTAGTGAGCCACACAGTGTGGGTCCTTGGGCAGCAGGGCCAGCAGACATAATCACAGACTGCATTCCTGTTTCTCACTTCCACCACCCAATGGCAGTAGAGACTTTCATTTTCATTGGTCCTCTCTGGGAAGAAGGTCATGCCTTATACCTGTCCCGGGCAAAACATATTTGTCCTGTTTATATCTTCCCAAAGACTTTTATTTTATATGGAGACATTGAGTTATCTCAGGACATAGTGGCAAAGAGTTAAAGTGTGTGCTGCCCCCATTTTAACAAAGGCTTATGGGAACACAACATCTTAAACTGAAATAATGAGTCTCCAATGATAAAATATCTGGCTTCAAAAGTAAGCATGAGGGGTAGAATTATGCAGGGAAGGGGGCATTTCTGAAAATTAAAGGTGAACCACAAAGCCAGATACTCGCTGCCCCTTACTTGGGCCCAAGTGACCAGAGGTCGTGGGGTCACTCTAAATAGGTTCAGCATGTCATCTCCTCCCTGCTGGGGATATTACAGCCATGTTTCTCCTAGTTTCACCTGCCGGAAAATCCTGGGTACTCTCTAACCCTGTATCTTTATGAGGAGCCCGGCTCTTGCCTTACCTATCAATGGCACGGAATCAGATGTTGCCGGCATGATCTCAGCCACAAGCAGCATGAAGACAGTAAGAGAGAGCAAAACCGTGATCCCTAAAACATAAACACACAGTGGTTCCTTAGCAAACCATACACTAAGTCCTCAATTCTGCTTTATAAGGGTCCCTAACCTGAGATTCACAGAACTACAGAATGTCACAGGATGTATGGTTTCCCTAAATGTGGGCAAGTGCATTTTCCTGGGAACAGTCCAAACCATTGGCCAGAGTTCCAAAGTCCCTGTGGGAGACAAGCTTAGGATCCAGAACTCTGGAAGGATCAACACACACTGAAAAATTTAACTTGGCATAATTACCTCTCACTTTCCTTGTTATATTATTATTAAGAGGTAGTTTCAAATAGCCAGAAAAAGAAAATATGCAGTCTAAGACCTAATTTCAGGTAATAAGTTTGCTACTTAATAGCTGTGTGACCTTGGATACATCATTCAACCTTTCTGAGCCTCAAACTTAGAAGACAGGGTTTGAGAATGATTTCTACCATATGCCACACAGGGTCTTTAGTAACTCTTTAAGATAGTGAGAACACATTTCACCATTCAAAATCTTAGTTTTCTTGTCTTTGTATAAGAGTGACCTTAAGAAATTACACTGAATATAGCAACATTGAAATGCAAGTTGATATTAAGCTAAGCTGTTCCCCATCTACAATGCAGGCCAAGAGTCACCATCAAGGATCAGGTGGGGTAGCAGAAGGGGAGACCTTCAGGCCCCTCAGGGCAGAACTGAGCTGACCCCTCCCTGTGCAGGCCCGCTTTCCACACAGGAACGGAGGACCTAAGGGTCCTGCAGTATTCTCAGGAGGGCACGGCCGTCCAGCACGCAGCATGAATCAGGAGCCTCCAGTGTCCTGGAGCCAGCCTGGCCTAGGAGGTCAGTATAGGATGAACCAAGCAGGCCCTTGCAACCCTGATACGCCCCTACACTGTCCTCATTGAGCCCTGTAGAGCTGGCCTCAAAGAAGGGCCACCGGTCGCAGACTCCCGTCAGAGATCCAGGCACTTACCCAGGGAGATTTTCTCCCCGGAGTCTGCAGGAAGCAAGAACACCAGCAGGGCAAGGGCGGAGATGAGCACACAGGGGATGAGCAGGTTGAGGCCATAGTAGAGGGTTCTGCGGCGCATGGTCACTGTGAACGTAACGTCCGGGTACGGCTCCTTGCAGCACTCATAGAACTTCTCGTTCCTCTTGCCGGGGATTCCTCCATGAGGAGAAGAGAAAAGGAGCCATCGTTAGAATGCAACACATTACTGTCTATTTTCATGTGTATACCACACATAAGCATAGCCTTGGAGTTTGCAAAATGCTAAAAACTTGGGTGATTAGTGCTTGAATAAGCCCTTGCTAGTTTATTATAGAGTTAAGAGCATCTTAGTGGTAGTTGAGTAAATTGGTAGATATTATTTTGATGGACTGGAAATACATGATTGTAATAATACATCACCCATTTTATACCATTATAAATGCAATCATTGTTTTTCTCTTTTAAATAATCAAATCTAGGTTTCCATCAACTGCAATTTGCTGTCCAACCTGCTTTTAGAAGTAGAACGGATTTGACTAATGTAAGGATACCTATACTAGCACTGATTTACCCAAACGTCCTCTCTTTAGTTGCAAGCTCCTCTTGGAAAGTCTGGCATATCCTAATTGTCTTTTGTTTCTCATTCGATAGTGCTCAGTAAAATTATGGAGACTGCCGAGGAGTTCACTGAATACTCACACTGAAAAGGATAGTGGAAAATCCCAAACGACTTAAGCTAGCTCAGGAATAAAGCAGCTTTCTTCCAGGCTGCTGGTCTCAAGGCTTACCCATGAGGTCCCACTCTCCGTTGGGGATATAGCCACTGATATCTGCCTCCTGCATCTGCAGATCCAAGGACCAGCCTCCGTAAGACCAGGAGCCAAACTTCAGTGTGCACTTCTGCACATCAAAGGGAAACCAGCGCACGTCGATGTAGCAGGAGCTCTTGAATATGCCTACATGGGTGATGGCAACAGTCAGAAGGCTGACACAGAAGCTGACTGAGATGTCCTCGAAATGCACAGCAGTTCCTCCAGCTAGTCCTGCCCCTCCAAACTGAGCTAACCCTGTCCTGAGCAAAGGCCTTTTTTTTTTTTTTTTTTTTGCCAAATCTCTAGAACAGCTCAGCTGAAGCTTCACTGTCTTTTACAATTCAAACACAACTCAGACACATTCTGCCAAAGACTGTTTTGTGGACTTTCTTTCCAAAAAAACCTCACTCTACAAAATTGCATTTACCAAGAGCATCTTCAGACTTATAAAAGTAAAGAATGGAAAAAACTCAAAGAATTTGATAAAAATGAAGGGCTTAAAATCTGAAAGGTAGAAAGGCAGGGGTGTGTGTGTGTGTTTGTGTTTAGTGGGGGTCTGGGGCAGGTATTTTCTTTGGGTTAAAAATTGGGAAAACACTTGATTGTCTAGAAATGTACTTTAGGTTCTAACTGAAGCTAGAATTTTAACTAGTTTAAATTCTAGATCAAGAACAGAAAAAGAATTGATAGGTTTAAGTTGAAGAGATAGTGCTTGGATACAGGAAAGAGTTTCCACTGACAATTCAAAGCTATTCCAGGCCGGGGGAGGTTGAAAGTGAAGTTCCAAGAGGGCGAGGAGGAGGAGATAAGGAAAGGTCACTCCAGTAACTCACACCCAGTGCTCTTCCCTGTCAAAGAAGGATCAGCTGGCTTGGGAACAAGTGACTAGCTTAAGTGTCCCAGGGATCCTGGAGCAGGGCAGGAGCTCTGCAAATTTCTTCAAACAAGGACCCCACCCTGCCATCTAGTTGGGAAAAGATAATACACTTTTTATCCCCTCAAGTTCTTTTTTTTTTGAGTTGGAGTCTCACTCCAACGCCCAGGCTGGAGTTTCAGTGGCACGCTCACAGCCACCCCAGCATCGATCTGCTGGCCTCAGGCGATCCTTCTGCCTCAGCCTTCCAGGTAGCCAGAACTACAGGCGTGTACTACCTGCCTGGCTAATTTTTTTTCTTTATTGTAGAGATGGGGTCTCGCCAAGTTTACCAGGCTGGTCTTGAACTGGTGGGCTCAGGCAATCCTCTCACCTCAGCCTCCCAAAGTGCTGCGATGACAGGCTTCAGCCACCATGCCGGGCCCCTTCCCTCAAGTTCTTTTAAGTGTGATCTGTAGCACTACATCAAATGTTCAGAGAAATCTGTTGCCATTACCCATTAATATGCTGGATGCCCCCAAAGCCACATGGTCTGCAAATTAGAAGGCTCTATAACCTTGTAAATCCATTTCCATGAAATGACCCACAAAAGAGAATTTCTAGAGACAGAAAACAGATCAGTGGTTGCTGGGAGTGGGAATGGGGATTGACTGCAAACAGGCAGAAGGGATCTTTGTGGGGCGATGGGACTGTTCTAAAACCAGATTGTGGTCATGGTTGCATAACTCTTAAATATACTAAAAATTGTTGAATCATGCACTTAAAATGCATGATATGTAAATTCTACCTCAATAAAGCTATTAAAAAATAAACACATGACACAGGGGAAGTCATGTTGTAATCAAATCTGTTTTAAAACCAAAATATTCCTTTTCACCCATGTTTCCTTAACCGTGACAGAGCAGAGTCCTGAGCCAATTCTGCACTTCCCCAGGATATCCCAAACCAGGCAGCTGTGAGCCTTCCCTAATGGTGTGAGGGAGATCCCCATGGTCACAGCACAATATGTTCTGTCCTGATAAGGGTCCTGGGCCACTGAGGTGGGGACACAGGAATGGAGCCCCAGAGGAGGCTTCTGCACTCAGGCAGCTTAAGGATCAGGACTGTGCTCCTGTCGCCGAAAATAGCCTCAGCCTTCAAACAATCTGCAGCACCATGTTCTTCTACACTGGTGACTACTGGAGGTTGTTTTCTAAAATAGTCCTCATAATAGAAGCGGCACCATGCAGGAGAGAAAAACCTTCCATGTGAAGGAAGGCTTACCACCCCTCAGCCTGTTGCAAGGGGCCTGCTGTGAGGAGGAGATGCCAGGCAGTAGCAGGAAAGCAGATGCTCTGAGACAGAAAATTTGCCTTCTTCAATCTGGGCAAACATTTCTGGGAGGCATCTACCTCTGGCAGGTTCGGTCACTCACTCATTCGTTCACTCAGGAGTGGATTCTAAAGTGAGCAAACACAGATTCTGCCCATGGGATACGTACCACCTGCCAAAAGGGAAAGCATGTAAACAACAACCACCCCAAAAAACGCCAGCCTGGCTGTGTGCTGCAAGAGGGGCTGAAAGGCCTGAGACAGCAGCTGACTGTTGGAGGGGGTCATGTGTGAGTGTGTGAGTGTGAGAATGTGTGAGGTGTGTGTGAGGGTGGGATATGTGTGTCTGTGTGAGCGTGTGTGAGGTGTGTGTGACTGTGTGTATGTGCATGTGAGTGTATGTGAGTATGAGTGTGGTATGTGTGTGCATATAAGAGTGCAGAAGCTTGTGTATGTGTTAGAGTAGGTGGTATGTGTATGAGGTGTGTGTGGTATGTGCATGTGAGTGTGACACTGTGTGGTGAGTATGTTTGTGTGGGTATGACAGTGTGGTGTGTGTGTATATGAGCATGCTTGTGAGAGTGTAGAAGCTTGTGTATATGTGATAGCATATGAGTATGTGAGTATGAGACTGTATTAGAGTGTGTGTGTGTGTGTGTGTGTGTATGAGTGTGTGTGGTATATGCATGTGAGTGTTTAAGCATGTGAGTGTGTGATATGTGTGAGATGTGTGTGTACATGTCAGAGCGTATGAGTCTGTGTGGGGTGTGTGTGTGTATGTGTGTGTGTGAGAAAGTGAGCAGTAACCATAAGATAGGGAGATATATGTAAGCTGCCTGCAAGCAGAAAGTTAAACAAAACAAACAGTTGCAGTGGGGAAGATAGTCTTAGAAAAGAATATGTAAATAAATCTTCTAAAGATCAAAAAGCCCAACTGTTAATAGTAGTTTGCTAAAACATACCCTGGATGTGCCTCAAAGGCTGTAACCTGATTTCCCGTGTCTGGATGGCCCATTGAGCAGCCCAGGGCCCTGTGAATCCCATTGAAATGAAGGGCTGATGCAGAAAGAATCAATCCAGGAAGTGTGAACCACCGAGGGGTTGAGAGAAAATCCTTCAGGAACAAGTAGGTCACTAACAAGTAGCACTCCCTTGAAACCACCGGACCGGACCAGGTATGTGACCTGCATGTGCTCTTCGACCGACACATTCAAGCCCAGATCCCCAGACCCACATCTCACCCACAGCAGCTACAGGGCTGCACCTGCCAAAATGCCGAGTCTGGAGGGAAGGACAATGGCAAGCCGGAATGGAGGAGTGAGGCCTGTAGACCTAGCCTGCAGGTTGCAAGATGAGGTGGAAATTACCCAGCAAGGGAGACTCACTTTAGTTGTAGATTGAGTTTGAGGAACACAAGGCAGAAATAAGAACACATGATACTCACTGGAAAAGACAACCTGAGCCATCAGGAGTCCGAGACAAGCGAAACACATGAAAACACAGAAGAAAATAAAAAGGAGGGGTGGGAGTGACCAGAGGGGAAAGATCCTCGGAGTCCAGATCTGGTCAACCACACAAGTGGTGCTGTCCACACTGACACCCAAACTCAATTAAGTGTTCTAACTGGAGGAGGACAAGGAGGTGCAACTTACCTGGAGGGAGGTACTGGCAATGTCCAGAGGAATTCACCAACACGTTGGTGTGGAATGTGGCATCAAAGCGCTCATCAGCACTGGAAGAGGAAAAGATGTAATGAGCTAGTGCTGCCAGGCTGCAGGCTTCCCGATGCTCTTGGGTTTGTCACCGTGGTTGAAGCAGCAGAGCTTTGAGGGGCCTCTGTCTGTACCAGGGCAACCCTACAGTGAGAGTACCACTGCAACTCACCTGTGAGGTCTTCTCAGAGCACAGTTTGGGAGGGGCCCAAGTCTGCCCCCATTTCAATTTTCACACTGAACTATGATTTTTTCACAATGTATACAAGACAAAACTCTAAACCAAACTGAAACCTTAAAAAAGGTTAGGGGGACACCAGCAGATGAGACATTTCCCTATATCTGTAGGAGATGAAGAGCGGGTGGGCGGGAGCAGGCAGCCACCCCATCAGCCCTGTGGGGCGGGGATTTCAACCTGCTGTGTTCAAAGCTCTAGGTCCATCTTCTGGAATGGAGCCAACAATGGCTGGTGCTTCACACATATATTGTGAATGTTCGTAACTGCAGGTGTGGGAGGGGGCTGGACACACACAAAGCCCCAGAGGGTTCAGGCTCCACAATGACTGATGACAAGAAGGAAGGTGGGTGAAGATAGCAGAATTGAGTACAAATCTTAGATGAATGCTCCTCAGTCCCCTCCCCACCCATGTTCAAGGTTCCTACAGCCAGGAATTAACAACTAGGATAAAGGTACACACACACACACACACACACACACACACACACACACACACACACACACGAAGAAACAGCAACAACTAAACCAACAGCGTGTATTAACCATGTCTTGTATTTTCTGACCTCTAATGCTCTGACATCTGGGGCCTTGTGAACCAGGAGGGACCCTGGCGGGAGGGTAAATTCCCAGAGATAGTAAAAAACGTGATCCAGAGCTTGCTGTTCAAATACAAACCAATCAATCCAGAGCTCATGCTCCCAAACACCTCCCTTATCAGGCTGTTGTACTCGAGGTCACTATTCACCTGCCCTCATCATCCCAAAGCCTAGTACCAGCTAACCAGGAAGAGTGACTATGCCCAAGAATCTGCTGAAATTATTTAAACCAGCCAATCCTAAGTCTAAACCTGCTTACCCTCCTCTCCCATTCCTTCCTGCAGAATCCACAATAAAACATCTTGCCCACATTCCCACCCTCTTCTTTTTGCCTCCTAACCAACCCTGGTGCCTTCCCAGGACCCTGCATGCTGTGCCATGCCCCTGCTTCCAAGAAGTTGTGAGTAAAGTCTTCTTCCTTCGTGATGGTCATTTTTGTGCCTGTGTGTCTTACCACACCTGATTAAAACAAATCCCAATCACCCTTACAACACAGTCCTACATATAAAGAAAAACAAACCATCTCAAGAAAACATAGGCAGCCAGTCAAGGTGCCAGAATGAAGTTCCCCTCACTTTGCCAAATGGGGACCCTAATAAGAGCTGCCCACATCTCCAGAGCCTCAAGCATCCCATCCTAAGCCTGGGATCCTCTTCATGGAAAACTCAGAATCACAAATATTTAAGGACCATCTTCAGCAAGAGGCACACAATCAAGGATAGACACACAAAAAAGATCCAAAGAGTCAAAGAAAAGATTCTTTAAAAAGTAATATTTTCACAAAAATTCCGAAGGATATTGCAATTAATAAAACAGAACAGTATGGAAATGAAAGATGATTCTGAAATAATGTTTTACAAATGGGTGGGAGGTTTGGCTGATAGGAATCACAGAGATAAAATGTAGGATAGAAATGAGGTGTGGGCCGGGCTCGGTGGCTCAGCCTGTAATCCCGTGCCTTGGGAGGCTGAGGTGAGTGGATTGCCTGAGCCTGCAGGTTCGAGACCTGCCTGGGCAACTTGGCGAGACCTCATCTCTACAATAAATCAAAAATTAGCTGGGCGTGGTAGCACGCGCCTGTAGTTCCAGCTACTTGGAAGGCTGAGGCCGAAGGATC